>LBNU01003810.1:44522-58667 GCA_014162995.1 Artemisia annua | reverse complement strand
GTGTTTACTTAGATTTCATTACTCCCTAGCTATCTTTTACCAGTTAATTATTTTGTTACAATTGTTTGGATGACGGGTTGTATTCCTTAATACCATTCGTAGGGCCGTGTACGATCTTCCCTAACTCTATAAGCGCAAACTTCATTCTATAGCGACACGTTTAGTATCCAAACCATCAAATCACTAGTAATTACTTATGCTTTAAATACAACCAAATAATCGTAGTACACATCTGATTCATGTTTCTTAGAACGTTCAAGCAAGTCACCAATTGGAAGTTAGCCAGTTTTTCTAAGCCTAACATCGACATCACCCACCCACAACAATTAATAACAAACCAACAACCAATAATCAAAAGCTAGGTTTCATTAGATCTAAGCAAGCAGAAGAAAAACCTAGCCTAGCATATTAATGTAAAGACAAGCATAAGATATAATCAAACAACACATAGACATATTGAATGATTTAATGGAAGACTTATCTTTAATTAAGCATGGATGAAACAAGGGTGAAAAACCCTTGAAAAAGGCAGTAAATTTGACCTAGGGTTTATCCCTAAAGTTCTCCCAAAAGTTGCACACGTTAATGAAAGAAAATCCTAAAATATATATAGATATTACATTCTGACGGCGTCATGTTATAAATCTTGACGCCGTCAACCCGCCGTGTCTAGGGTTATTGGATCACCTAGATCCAGTCAGCTTCAAAACCTTCTGGGCCGTCTGTCTTTAGTGTTACACCTGATGGCCTGGACTTAGTAACACCTGACGCCGTCGGGTGTAAACTTCTCAATTCTTCTTTAGGGCGTCTAGTAAAGTCAAAATCCAACTCCTTTGTCTTCAAGTGACGGCGTCAGCTTGTAACTCCTGACGCCGTCAGGTAGGATTTCCAACATGATTTGAGACTTTGTCGTTTTCTTCACTTTTATGCTCCAAAAACGTCCAAAATGCAATGTTTTCCAGAATTCCTCCCAAAAAGTATCTAAAATGATAAAACAAACGATTTAAGGCAATATTTGATCATAAATTAATGATTTAGGGATTAAATGACCCCCCTAAAAGCGTAACACTTTTCGCCTCATCAAACCTACTAACAGCAATAACGTGACCACAAGGTATCCTGGAAAGCTGCCATTTTCGGCAATCACATGTCCCATTCATTAAGTTCACTTCCCGATTGTATCTCCCATAAAAAACATGGAACCGATGTTGCATAACCCCGTATACATTCCAAGTTGCGCTTCTGATTTTTCTCTTTTCCACTTTATGGGCAGCCCAATCTGTTATTTCATACTTCATTCTTGCTGCATAAACACATAGGCATAAAGAAGTGACTTCATATTAAATAAAACCACTAAAAATATGAATATATTAGGTTTAACGATAAATACCAGCAACTTGACGCCGTTTAAAATAACAATCTTGCACCATTTTCCGATATTGCTCGGTCAACATTGTGATAGGCAGCTTCCTTGATTTCACTGTATAAGCATTAACAGACTCAACGCTGTTAGATGTACAATAATTGTAGTGAGTGAGTGGGCAATATGCTTTGGACCATCTTTGAACACCCGCTTCCACCAGCTTGTGGTACGCCTCAGGCTGAATATTGAGCGGTATTTGCATCTTTCTATCAAATTCGTCAGGTGTATACGCTTTGCATATCCTCCAATATAGCGCCTTTGTTGTGTCCTTTTTCAAAGAAAGGTTCATCATTAGATGACGACAGCATATACCATGAAACGCCAATGGGTATTCATTGCGTACAGCTAACGCAATAGAAGGATGCCTATCAGATATGATAACCAAATCCTGGCTATCGCCTATGCATTCTTTAATGCATGAAAACCACCATGACCAACAATCACCAGTCTCCCCTCTGCATATACCGTAGGCAATGGGCACAATTTGGTTATTTCCATCAATGCCTACAGCAAACAAGTTTGTACCTTTGTACACACCCTTTAAATGTGCCCCGTCGACTATAAGTAGTGGTCGAAGATGTTGCACAAAATTTTGAATCTGAAAAATATATTTGTAAACACGTTATAATAAGTAAACTTACAATAAAGTATAACAATTATATGAGTAAAAAAAATGGTATCACTTACTGAAACACCAATGGCAACGAATAACATCTCGAATACTCCTGCTTCATTTGTCTTGATACGTGTGATGGTGCCTGGGTTTTTTTTTCCAAGTTGTGACAATAATACGGTAACATTTCAAACGATTCTGTCGGTGAACCTCTTATCATTTGCAACTCATAATCCTTTCCTCTCCATGCTTGTTGGTAAGATATACTTGTTTTATATTGCTCCAACATGTCTCTTTGCATATCTTTTGGTTTTTAAATCTCGTCTAGCATCTTTTAACTTTTCACTAAAAATGTGACCAATAACTTTTTTATTTGCATTTTGATGGTTAGGATATGTTTGAGTTTTTTCACACGTGTGAATATCAAGCATACCCGTAACTTCAAACACATTTGTACCTTTCAAGCGTCTAGAGTTAATTTTCCATCCGCATTGTTTATAATGATAGTATTTACAATCATACCTGTCTGGATCTGACTTTCGTACTAAAAACTTGTAACCTTCTTCTATACATTTCAACCTAACTACTTTGTCCATTTCTTCTTTTGTGTCAAAAACCTTTCCAACGAAAAAATTAGTATCACTATTATTTTGGTTTGAAGTTATTGGTTTGGGCTGGTAAAATGGGGTTTCTGGAACGCCAGGCAGTAGTGAAAAAATATTCTTCCATTTATGGTGGTTTGCTTTTGGGTTTTCACTTTTTCCAACAAAACAATCATTTTCTTCGTGTTCTTCTTCAACAAAACCATCATTTTCTTCGTGTTCTTCTTCATCATCTGACCAGAAAGCAAATGAAGATCCCGGTTTTGTGAAGTTGGCCTCATCTTTATAACCGGACCCATTAATTTCATAATCATTTGGTTCAAAATTTTGAGATGGGCCAGCATTAAAAAAAGATATATTTTGGGTTTTATTTATGAAATAAGATGAGTTGTCTTCATAAGTAGAAGACCCGACGTTTTGGTTAGTAGTTGTTTCAAAAAAATCGTAGAACATTGGGTTTTCTTGTGTTGACATAAAAAACGTAGTTTCTTCACATTGTTTCGCTTTAACCACATACAGATGTGGCATTTCTGGATTCGAATAAGCATATTCGGAAAAGAATGTTACCTCTTCGTCGTCAGTGATATCCATTCGAACATCAAATGAAGGGTGTGAAAATTTAAAATTCAACCGAATATTGGGATCCAAGTTGAATTTAGCACGCACAAAATCAACTAACCATGAGTAGGTTATATTAGTATACATAATCACACCTCGTTAGGTGTTATCAAGTGTAAAATACATTTGAATTTTTTTGAATCTGTACTCATTGTTATGTATAGCTGATTTTATGTGTAATAGAAGTGTTTGTTATGGATAAACCATAAACATATAATATATATATATATATATATATATATATATATATATATATATATATATATATATATATATATATATATATATATATATACACACACACACACACACACACAAACACACACACACACAATACTTGTTCAAAAGGACATGACAGTTGCGTGTATGTGTATTTTTTTACACGAGATATGACACAGACTTGACAACTGTATGACAATGATTTGACTACTACATGACAGTTGCATGTATGTGTATTTTTTACACGAGATATGACACAGACTTGACAACTGTATGACAATGATTTGACTACTCCATGACAGTTGCATGTATGTGTATTTTTTTACACGAGATATGACACCGAGTTGACACACTCTTCCTCTATTTAAGTCCAAAATTGGGACAAATAATTACGGTGAATCTACTCCTAAATTGTTTACTAAAAATCATTTTGAAATATTTTCTGTTGAGGCAACATAATCAAGATCTCATAATGTTTTAATGATGACAAATAAACCTTCGAAACACATAAAATAACAAACGGTAGCCAAAATTCCCCGAACCCATACCTGCTCCTGACGCGTCATCCACGCGTCAATGCGTGGCTGACGCGCCAGGCTACTGTATAGGTTCGGACGAATTTTGAAAGTCGGCTTTCCTCTTACCCGAAAAATGTGGATCTTTCAATATAGGTATGAATATGTTATGTGCTTAATTGAGAACACTTGAAACGAGTTTTGGGATTAGAGAGATCCAACTTTTAAAGCACCCACTTACGGGAAAATGCCAACTCATGTTTTCTAACTCTCGCCTCTAGCCAAGGCTTTTCTAAACTTAGGGATTTTATATAGTTCACGTAACATCACGTGAAAGCATCCATATGCTCATATCCCGTCCTTACGTCTTCTCTAATCATGTAACGGGTTTACTCCCTTATTGGTCAAACTAAGTCCAAGGTCTCTTTGCGTAAACGCATCTTTACCCGCATGGGTTATGCTTTACATCAAGGCAAAGCACTTGACTTGTTTGTATCAAGGTTTTAGTTGAGTACGTCGAGTCGTGGAAAGTCACGAGTTATGGAACTATGGATTCTCGACGTTGTGTTACTTGAACTTATAAGTAACCTATGATTTTCTCAACTCATAATCTTAATTGTCTAAACCTTTTCTTCTTAATGACAATTAGATTATTTACTAATCTTTCCTAATCTTTCTTAAATCTCACTTTTACAAAAGTCAAACCATCAAATCTCCCACAATCCTTCCCAAAAATACCTTTCCAATAACCTCTTAATATTCTTTACACTCCTTACACAAAAGTGTACTCCTTGTCTCCTCACATACTCCCACACAATATTCCCTCACTTTACCAACTTCCCATACAATTTCTTATACACACATACATACACTTCCCTATACACATATACACTGTTTTCTACATACTCACAGACACACACCTTTATTTTCAAAATACACACACTTCACTTACATACCTCTTTTCACACACACAAGGCTCCCCATCCAATCATACTTACACATACCTTACATATACAACTCTCACCTACACACATCCCATCCTTACAACACATATTCTCTACACTCCCAATACCTTTACATTCAAAATACACACACTACTCACAACCATCCCACTCTTTACACACACTAGGCTCCCCATCACATCCCTTCTTACATATTCCTTACACACACACAATCCAACCCTTATATTCCTTACACCCTTTCACATCCTAACCTTTTCACCAACATCCACACTTTCTCTCCAAGAAAAGAATATTCCTTTGGATATTCTTTCTCAACCCAACTATGGTTCACTTCTAACCCAACCATGGTTAGTTCTCTACACTTAACCTTGGTTAACTCTTAACCACACCAAGGATGGAATATTCCTTTAGATATACTCTTCTAACCTAACCATGGTTTATTCTCTACACACTCTTCTAACCTAACCATGGTTACTTCTTAACCCAACCTCTCACACTCTTCCCTATAGAGGAATATCCCGTGGCATATTCTCTTCTCTATTATGTCATGTGAGGAATACCCTTATACACACACTACTCACAACCATCCCACTCTTTACACACACTAGGCTCCCCATCACATCCCTTCTTACATATTCCTTACACACACACACAATCCTACCCTTATATTCCTTACACCCTTTCACATCCTAACCTTTTCACCAACATCCACACTTTCTCTCCAAGAAAAGAATATTCCTTTGGATATTCTTTCTCAACCCAACAATGGTTCACTTCTAACCCAACCATGGTTAGTTCTCTACACTTAACCTTGGTTAACTCTTAACCACACCAAGGATGCAATATTCCCTTGGATATACTCTTCTAACTGATTACCTCGTAAACTCGTGAAAGTGATATTTATTTGTGAGACCAGGAAGTGATTTCCCGGGTCATTTCCCAACGAGGAGTGAATGGAAAGATATCGCGAAAGGTTCGAGATTAAAATCTTTGTATGAATGGTTGTGAGATTGTTTGGTTTTGGTGTATGTTAAATTAACGAGAATTGAAAATTAACAAACGTAAATGAAAATAAATCAACCTAAGGGGAACAAAAGGCAATTGGCAAACTAGGGGAAATCCTAAAACACTACGGGAATCAAAATTAGGTATTGGGAATCTTAAAACACAATTTAAACAAGTAACGTGACATTTATTCTAAATAAACGTCAACGCGCAAACAAAAACGTGAAATTCAAGCTACGCAAGTCCTACGGGCATGCAAACAATTATTTTACGCACTAAATGACAAAAGTAAATTTTAGAAAAAAGAAAATTGAAAATTTAATAAAAATTCTATTTATTATGAATTAAAAACAATTTATCACTAATTAAATCAAAATAAATACTAAAACTAATGAAATAAATCTGAGATTTTTTTGGAAAATACTACTAGCTAATACTGATTTAAGAAAAATATGAAAAAGCTGGGCACAGTGCAAAATAAGCAAAGCATAAGCAAATATAAGCTGTTAAGCTTATTTGAGACAAACACACAACAAGGGTCAAATAATAAATCTTGCAAAGGTTTAATGAAAAAGACCCAAGGGTGCGTTGGTTGTGTGGTGTATTGTTGTGTGTTCTGAGCAGAAGGTCAGGGGTTCGAATCCCTTGGCCTTTTGTTTTTTTTTGAAAACATATTTTTTTTTTTATTTTTCTTTTTGCAAAATGATTTTAACAACCAAAAATAACAACTTTTGAAAAGGAACTTGAACTGAAAAGCTTAAAGCAAGCTTGTGCAAAGCTTAAAGGACCAACAGTTGGTGAGTTTTAAGCTTAAAAGGAGATTTTGAAATATGGGGACTAACCAAATGATCATACGAGCTAAAATCAAACCAAGAGCAAACAATCACAATCACACGTAACACAAATAAGCTGATGGCAGCAATCAAACAAGCAATTACAAGCTCGAACACTAAAATCAAACAAGCTTAAGTAACCACTGTTGCATCAGCAGCAACAGTAGCAATGGGACAAAATTAAGGCTCAAATTAAGCTACAAATTAAGCACTAAAAGGAAATATAAAAACACACACACGTAAACAACCTAGATGGCTATCTAAAACAACAAAGATCAAGGAAATTGATCAACAAGTGAGCAAGTTATGGGCCTATGAAAAACGGGTTAGAATGGTAAATGGGTGCAGGGCAGAAACATGGTCACACATCCCACTTTAGAGTCAATTTCAAAAGACCAAATGGATTCCAAACCCCAATTTTCTTTTTGAGCTTAACAAAACAGCAACCCAAGATTACAAATCAACAATTTTCATGAATTTCTAACCAGTAGTTAACCCTACAATTGCTTTTGAAATCTGTCCCACTTCAACTACCAAAGAACTTTGACTTTTAAAATTGGAACACAAGTTTGACCATAGTGAGATTTAATTGATCATAGGCTACTGAAATTAGTTTATTAGACTAATGTGAGATGAAATTGAGCAATTACATCAACTAATGAACCAATGTGAGTGGTAATGCATCCTTAGCTTTCAACAGTTAAAGAAAACAAGGACATAAAAATGGATTTTGACCGTCTACCATCAACTAATGAACCACTGTGACATTGATGAACCAATTGTAACCACTGAAACACAAGACAAGGCAGTGAATGCCATAGATCCAAACACCCCTTTAAATCTACACTTACACTATCAAACTCAGCTTCAAGCAACAACAATCATTCAACATAATAAAAATCAGTCACTAATCTCTACTAGAGACCATTGAAACAGTAAACTAACTCATTTCACGACAAACCTCAACTATCACAAATTCACAGATTATGTTGTATCTTAGAAACAGTAGCTCAAATAATCACTCAAGCTTATAATAACACAAGCACAACTAGATCATAATCAACTAGCAACAATGAAATTGTAATAACTACACACTGCAATTCTATACTGATAATGAAGAATTAAAATAGAATTAAACTAAAAGTGATTATGAAACTTACAAGTTAACACCCTAACTGACATAGGGGGTATAACTACTCAATGCCTACCATTCAGGTAGACCACGGCATCTCCAAAACAACCCTTAACCATCATTACATCACTGAATACCATCATTACCACCCTTGCTCTGTCACGTTGACTTTCGTTGACCGAAGAGGAAATTACAAGTTAAGCAGAATTAAACTAGCAATACTCACTATAAGCTGTCAAAAAGTTTGAATGAGCTTATAGGAAGTAAATGTAGACTTGAAAACAGATTTGAGATATTAACTTATTTGAAAATTAAATGACAATGTATTTTTAAAGGAAACTAGAATTTTATTGAAACTGGAAGTGAGTACAAAATGAAACTTAAACTAAAACATAATTTAAAGTAAACTAGGCTAAAAACTACTTGCCTTTAAGGCTTACAATGAGTCCTATAAATAGTGGTAGTAGAATTAGGTAGAAAAAAGCCTCTTGTGCTTGTTTGCTGAGAGAAAACCTTGTAAAAATGTCCCTTGTGCTTCCTGGAACAAATCCCCATCGTCCAATTGTATTTAAATTGATCATAGCCCTTGAATAGGTTTTGGCGGGAAAAAATTTTGGTGTGGGTTTGGATTGCCAGGGTGGCAATTGTGGTAGGTATAAGGTTGTGAGGTTAGTGGGATGGGCAGTAGTGATTGGGGGAGATTTTGAGGGGGAGCTGGAGTAAAGTGGTGGTGATGTTGGGTGATGGTGTTTTACACAGGAGATAAACGGGGAAAGGAAGGAGAAAGGGTGAGTTTGACTTTTTTTTTTTGGCCATTTATATTGTTTAAACAAATAACGGGGGTGGCTGGGCTTGTTTAGTTAATGGGCTGTAAATGGGATTGGGCTGAATAATATTTAAGGATGTTGGGTTTAGGATTTGGTTAAGGGTTTATTTGGTTAAGAGATTTAGCCCAAGGACCAATCATGTAAATGCTGAAAAGTTTAGGGACCCAATCTGCCAAAATCTCAAACTTCAATCCAAGGACCAAAAATGTCATTTGCGGATTCATGGTGGACTCTTGTTGACTTTTGCTTCATAAAATCCTTCCAGGGACCATTTCTGACAATTCTTGATAGTTGAGGGACTGATTCTGACAATTCTGCATAGTTTGCTCGTTTTTCGTCTGTTTTCAATCCTTTGTACCTGAAATACACAATAACACACTCCAAGGATATTTGTGAAATTATTTGACCATTTTTAAGTGTTTTTGGTTGTTTTGACTCGGAAAATGGAAGAAAAGATATGTGTAAAATGACACATATCAAATCCCCCACACTAAGCAATTGCTAGTCCCTAGCAATCAAGTCATGTGGAGTAATGAAAAGAACAACCCGTTTTTGAAAATTTAATGGATTTGATGTCTCTTTACCAGATAGCCATTACTTCTGGAGTAGCCAAATGTTTCAGTATGTGATACTTTGGTACACTGATAACCAAATGATTTTGAACAAACCATCAGCTGTCAACGGATTTGATTTGTCTTTACCAAAAGCCGTTTGCTTTTGGACTAGCCAACTCTTTGATAGAATATAGTTATCATCTTGGTGAGTTGATTACCAGTTATGGTTTTCCACTGCCTTTACCACAAGCCATAGCCTTGTGGGCTAGCCAACTCTTCACTATTAAAGATATGGTGAGTTGAATACCGTACAATTTTTTGGCAAATTGTCAGCCGTAAACGGATTTGAGAAATCTTTACCAAGAGCCGTTTGCTCTTGGATTAGCCAGTCCTTATGTAGATTAGACATGGTGGACTGATAACCATTTGTTGTGTTAGTGCAAAGCACTTCCAAAAATTTTTTTTGGCTAAAACGGGGTTACTAGGGCACTAGAAGGTACACATGTGATCAAATTCGGCTAGAATTTCCCCCCCACACTTAGAATTGAATATTGCCCTAAATATTCAAAGTACCGGCACTTAGCCGAAACTTTTGAACGGAAAAAGGTAATACTACTAGCCAAGTGTGGAAACGAAATCTTTTTTCACGAAAAGGATTTAAAACGGTATCCTTGGATAAACATTAGTAACAAGATCGGATATTGGGCGGCTGGATTGAAAACAGGCGTTTCAATCATCACGATCAAAGGGAAATTTGAAAACAAGAGCAAACAACACACAAGAAGCAAACAAGTAGAGGACATTCCCCCACACTTAGTGTTAGAAAATAGAAAGAAGTCAGAAACATGGGTGAAAACCCATGAAAGTGCTACTGTTTTTGTTAACCGAGTCGCTAGCTTGACTCGAACCCCAATTCATTGGTTCATGGGGGAGCAAGATGTGGAAGAACAATCTCCATCGGGCTTTCATTCAACATGTTTGGATAAACATTTGAAGCATGTGAAAGTTCCACCCCGATGAGATAACCACCGGTTTTCTAATAGTGAAAACTAGTAAAAACGATACCGGGGTCAAATATAGTATCCTCATTCCCTCACATAAAATGTGGGGAAGGCAAAGAAAGTCATGATCACAATCATGATAAGCTCATCATCATCAAAAGGAGACTTCATAATGTCCATATTATGAATCTCATCATTCAAGCTCAATTTGAAAAACAAATCATCCATGTGAGTATTCTCAAAAAGTAATATACCGGGTTTGAAGATTTTATCCTCGGAGAGGAATGAGTTGGACACATCAACCACGGTAAAATCTACAAAAGATGAGTCATTCTCGGGAGACAAAGTATTGAGATCATTTTGCTCAAGCAACTCAATTCCCGGTGGAAGAGGATCAATGCGAGCGAGTTCACCGGCGAACTCCTCAAAGGTAAATGATTCATATTCGGGGAGAGAAATGTGAGAATGAGAAGTGGGACTGCCACTAATCTTCTCTCCCATATGATCAAAACGGAAGGATTCCAATTCCAGAATAGAATCATCGGACAAGAGATCACTATCCTCAACGGAGATAGGAGATGAAATAGGTTTTTCATTTAAAGCTTCGATTTTAGAAATGAGAAGATTAATATTCAATAATCTTTCACGAAGAACTTCATCTTGGATTTCAGTTTCAATTTCTTCATCATTCTCTTCTTCTAAGCTGACTAGCTCAGAAGGTAATTCCTCCACATAACCGATGTCTCCATAATATGAAGAATTGTCATCAGTATGTGAATCACTAAGCTCGATGTTGGGATTAGAGTTTAAAAGATTTTCAATTTCTCCCAGATCGGCTTCGAAATCAAAGAGATTATCGTCACTTCCCGATGGAAGTGGATCGATGTGAGTTAGTTCATCTGTGAACTCCTCAAGAAGAGGGTCAACATCAGAATGAGGCAGTGATGCCTCTACATACTCAATGTCTCCACAAGATAAAGAACAATCCTCATCAGAATCGGAGAACATCTCAATTTGATCATTTGGATTTTCAGGAGGGGAAGAGATATCACACACATGATCAAGAATTCCCTGTGACTCTCTTGGGATTGGGACAAGGTTCTCAACACTAGACTTTATGAATTCGTCTGATTCCTTTTCAAGAACAGTGCTAAGATGCTCATCCCCTATGCTTAGAGAGTGAGTGGGAACTTCGGGTGTGATAACAATCTGAGGGAGTTGAGAAGTGCTAGCATGTATGGATTCTTCAAGTTTCATTTGTTCATTTGCTAGTGATCCCGTCATATTTTTTTCTACCTGTGTTTCCATGGGTGCAGTTTCAACTGATGAACTTGATGAACCCTTATATAATTGAAGAATGTCAAGGGTATCTTCATCATCACTGTCATCACAAATGAAACGGAATTGAGAACCAGATCTGGCAGCTTTTTCTTTTGCAATTGATTCTTTAATAGAGTTTTCAAGGGCAATTTGGGCATCTAATTTAGCAGCCTGCTCTTCAGCCAATAATTCTCCCATGGATTTTTGATTTGGATTATCATGGGAATGTTTACGACCCTTCAAATTTTTCAATAAATCCAGAAGATCAATGAGAAGTGCATCTTCGGTGTCTTCGTCAGAATTGTCATCAGGAACATACTCATAGACAGGTGTGTTCCTAATAAGACACTCTGAACCGAAATGTGATGTATTTTGATACGAAGCATCATTGAGATTTGGATAATATGGTTCTTGCTCGTATGAATGTGATGGGTAGTTGGAAAAATTTGAAAAGTCGTTGAATGAGTTCGGATTAGGATCATAAGCAAATGAATTCCTCGAACCACAGAACAAACAACTTCCGTTTCGAATATCATTACCACACCGTTCACATGTACACCAACGACATGGTGAACCGAAAAGCGGCTCACCACAACCGACGCAAGGAATAAGCGATTGCATTAGAGAAGGAATCGGACCATTCAAAGAATCAACAAAATCAACACAATAATCCGAATGATTATCAAGTCTCGAAGAACATTTTGAAAAATCCGGAGGTGGGACAAGTGGTGTGCTCTTAGAGCTAGCAATTTCCACCACTTCCATTATGGTCCCCGGTTCTTGATCTTGATAAACGTGAAGATTAGGCAAGTCATTCTTTTTAGTCACCGCTTTAAGCTCAGTACGTTTGCTTGATAAACTTCGAACCGTAAATCGTGAAAGGTGTGGATCAAGTCTTGACAGTTTTCCATTAATAGCACGTATCTCGGGCTGTGAAGGGTAGTTGGAAGAATTTTGAGAATCATTGAAAGCATTCGGATTTTCTTTGCACCATTTACAAAATCCGTCTCTAATATTACTTTCACACCGCCTACACGCTCACTTGTAACAATGAAGATTGTCATCCACTGGACCTTTACAATGAAAACAGTTATAGTCGAGTGATGACATAAGAATTAAACATTAACGAGGGATGAGAAGAAAGAATTAAACGTTACAGAGGTTAAGAAGATTATTTTTGGTTTTTTCGAAAAACATAACAATTAAAACAAGACCAACTTAAAAGACAGGGGAACTTAAACCAATAATCAAGAACGTAAGGTTAACTCTTAAGGACAAACGCACAAAGGAGCGGGAGAGAAGAATGGATCTCTCACTAGGGCGAAGTTCGTCGGATCGCCCTATACCGTTTCGACTCCTCTAAAAGTTTGCTTATCGTTTAAAGTTTTCCAAAACTCAAGTGATACAAAGGCAAGTTTTGATCTTTAGTTTGGGAACTTATTTGTTCACACCCCAAGTTGGTAGGTGTTCTGCGTTGGTTTTCGGCGGTAAGATTTTATTGTTGTAATTATTAAACAAAGAAAACGGGAAAATCTTTTTGTGTTTTTAATCTTTTATAGATATAATACATATATAGAAACAAAAGAAAAATATTTTTGGTTTTTTATAAGTTTTTGAAAGCGGTAACTTCTTGACGAAGGTTCTACAAGACTAATCGTTAAAACCTTTTACGAGACTTTCGACACACAGCCTCCCCGGCAGCGGCGCCATTTGATTTGTTGTGTTTTTGTGCAAAACAATTTATCAAAATATCAACAAACGTGAGGTCAATGTTATCGTGAGACAACAAGACGTGGAGAAATACAAGTAAACCTTTTAGGAAAAAGATTACCTCGTAAACTCGTGAAAGTGATATTTATTTGTGAGACCGGGAAGTGATTTCCCGGGTCGTTTCCCAACGAGGAGTGAATGGAAAGATATCGCGAAAGGTTCTAGATTAAAATCTTTCTATGAATGGTTGTGAGATTGTTTGGTTTTGTTGTACGTTAAACTAACGAGAATTGAAAATTAACAAACGTAAATGAAAATAAATCAACCTAAGGGGAACAAAAGGCAATTGGCAAACTAGGGGAAATCCTAAAATACAACGGGAATCAAAATTAGGTATCGGGAATCTTAAAACACAATTTAAACAAGTAACGTGACGTTTATTCTAAATAAATGTCAACGCGCAAACAAAAATGTGAAATTCAAGCTACGCAAGTCCTACGGGCATGCAAACAATTATTTTACGCACTAAATGACAAAAGTAAATTTTAGAAAAAAGAAAATTGAAAATTTAATAAAAATTCTATTTATTATAAATTAAAAACAATTTATCACTAATAAAATCAAAATAAATACTAAAACTAATGAAATAAATCTGAGATTTTTTTGGAAAATACTACAAGCTAATACTGATTTAAGAAAAATATGAAAAAGCTGGGCACAGTGCAAAATAAGCAAAGCATAAGCAAATATAAGCTGTTAAGCTTATTTGAGACAAACACACAACAAGGGTCAAATAATAAATCTTGCAAAG
>LBNU01003810.1:24200-44152 GCA_014162995.1 Artemisia annua | reverse complement strand
TTTTTTTTTTTTTTTTTTTTTTTTCGATGGACGAAATAGATATTTCATTTCACTCATCACAAATGGAGGTAATTTGAACACAACAAGTTACAACGAACATAATGGGCAAAATCGAAACCGACTTGCCAAACAAAATACACGATGTAACAAGTTAAGCCAAAACAAGACAAACAAGACATACACAATAATGGTTGTGACAGACTACAGCAACACCATACAAGGGTGGGGGAATGAGCTTTTGGTAGACACAACCATATAAAAGTGTAGTTTGACAAAAGTACATAAAGTACAAAAAACATACAAAGAAGATAAAACTAAGCATCCTAAAAGGAGCCAAACCTAAACCTAACAGATCTAAATACAAAACCCAAGGCAGCATCAAGCCATCGATGACGGACCACGACCGGAAGCAACTGATCTGAGCAGAACAGCGGTGGCGGCAGCGAACGGCGGCGGTTAGGAGATGACAGATCTGTGGGTAAGGACTTTTATTTAAGAGAGGGGAGAGTACAAAACGGATGTCCGGGCGGCCGGCTGGAACCGACCGCCGGATTTATTGTAGAGAGATGGTAGGTTGGACTGTTGTAGCGCTGGAAATTATAAAGAGAATGTGGGGTGATGTTGGGTGATGGTGTTTTACACAGGAGATAAACGGGGAAAGGAAGGAGAAAGGGTGAGTTTGACTTTTTTTTTGACCGTTTATATTGTTTAAACAAATAACGGGGGTGGCTGGGCTTGTTTAGTTAATGGGCTGGAAATGGGATTGGGCTGAATAATATTTAAGGATGTTGGGTTTAGGATTTGTTTAAGGGTTTATTTGGTTAAGAGATTTAGCCCAAGGACCAATCATGTAAATGTTGAAAAGTTTAAGGACCCAATCTGCCAAAATCTCAAACTTTAATCCAAGGACCAAAAATGTCATTTGCGGATTCATGGTGGACTCTTGTTGACTTTTTCTTCATAAAATCCTTCCAGGGACCATTTATAACAATTCTTGATAGTTGAGGGACTGATTCTGACAATTCTGCATAGTTTGCTTGTTTTTCGTCTGTTTTCAATCCTTTGTACCTGAAATACACAAAAACACACTCCAAGGATATTTGTGAAATTATTTGACCGTTTTTAAGTGTTTTTGGTTGTTTTGACTCAGAAAATGGAAGAAAAGATATGTGTAAAATGACACATATCACTAACCTAACCATGGTTTATTCTCTACACACTCTTCTAACCTAACCATGGTTACTTCTTAACCCAACCTCTCACACTCTTCCCTATAGAGGAATATCCCGTGGCATATTCTCTTCTCTATTATGTCATGTGAGGATTACCCTTTCTACCCCTACCAAATTACCCTTTCTACTCTTCTACCCTTGGTATTTGGTTTTCTCATAAACACTTTACAAAACATTTTCCAAATTGGCTATTTGAGTTGGTAAACCTTAGATTGATTAATGTTAAGGTTTAGTGTGAAATACAATTAGGGGGTTTAGCAAGGATAGGTATTTATAAGACTCAACACCCAAACCTTGGGAAAATACAACAGTGCCTCTGGCACGTCACCCACGCGTTGACGCATGGGCAATGGGCTCGGTAAATTTTTGCCAAGTTTGGGTCTTGGCCTATAAATACCCCCTTTGCCTCTTGTATTCTTCACCCCTTGCCATTATTCTTTCTCTCTACATTCTTTCTCTCTAATCTCTCTATTCTCTCTTGTGTTCTTAGTTAAACACACTAACATCTTTGAAAGAACACATCTCCTTGCAAGGGAAGAATCATAATAACTTAATCCACTCTTGTGATTGTGTCGAGGGTCTTCTTATCTATACCCTTTCTATTACAATCGAGTCTCTAGGTTAGGTTAGGACTTGGTTGAACAAACATTCAATTGTTTGTAAGGGAAGTCTTGTGTCTTGGTGACCAAGCCTAAATCATTAGGGATCTAGTTGGGGTTTGATACTTCTGGTGGGAAGTCTTGGTAGTGGTCTTGGTGACCCTTAGGTGAAGTCGAGTTGCGAGATTCTTTTGGGTGGTTTCCGAGGGTGGAATACCGTTGGTGAGTAACTCCTTCTTTGTGAGCATCGATATTGGTTAATATCGGTGAAGTGAATTGTAACGGTTTGTAATCCACCGAAAGGATTATACTAGTGAATAGTATCGGTGTCGTGGATTCGCAACTGGACGTACAGATGGTATAAACCCCCATCCCGAACCAGTATATATCGTGGTGTCTTTTGCTTGCTTTATATACTTGTGGTTGTGATTGTGCTTGTGGTTGATCTTACTTAGACCACTTGGTTTTCTTTGAGGCTTAAAGTTTTTTAAACGTCTTAAAAGCCGAAGAAACCGTATTCACCCCCCCCATCTACGGTTCTACAATTGGTATCAGAGCGGAATACTCAAGTTTTTGAGCGTTAAAACCTTCCCGAGAAGTCGTTTTAAGTCAAAAAATTCTTTCCCCAAAATCAAAAATCCTAACTAAGATTTTTGGTAAAGAGAGTATAGATCCATGGCTCAAGAGAACTATGTTGAGGGGTGTTCTATGCAAAGACCACCTTTGCTAGAAACCGATGGTTTTTGTTTTTGGAAAACCCTATTTGAGACCTATGTTAGCTCCAAAGATCTTGACTTGTGGGAGATCATTCAAAATGGGAACTTTGTTTTCACTATGATTGACCCCGAAACAAAGTCGATGGTAGAAAACCATACTTAAAACTAAAAGAAGATGAGAAGAGAAGGCTTGTCAAAAATGACAAAGCCAAAATGTTGATCTACAATGCTCTACCTCGAAGGGAGTTTGAGAGAGTCCATGTGTGCAAGACCGCCAAGGAGATTTCGCATTCGCTCATCATCACCCATCAAGGCAATTCACAAGTCAAGGATTGTAAGATTGACTTACTCATCCAACTATATGAGAAGTTCTCGATCTCCGATGAAGAAACCATTGATAATGGTTACACACGGTTCAATGCTATTATCACAAGTCTCACGGCTCTTGATCCTAGCTTTTACAACAAGAACCATGTGAGAAAGTTTCTTCGAACCCTTCCGGTGAAGTGGAGGCCAAAGGTAACGGCCATTGAAGAGGCCAAGAATTTGGCGGAACTCCTTCTTGACGACCTCATCGGCAATCTCAAGGTCTATGAGATGATTCTTGAGAAAGACAAGGCAAGTACCAAAGACAAGAAGGAGGAGGTTAAGTCTTTCTTAAAGCTAAAGTCACTAATAGCCAAGCTAGTGATGATAGTGATAGTCAAGATGATAGTAATAAAGAAGACGATGAAGAATACAACCTCATGGCAAAGAACTTTAGGAGGTTCTTCAGAAGAGGTGGAAACTTTAGGCGTGGTAATCGATTTGGCAACCAAGGTAACGGTGGAAGGAACAACTTTGGTGGAAACTGGGGTGTTGACAACAAGGGTGGTGAGAGCTCAAGACGCACCCAAGGATGCTACAATTGTGGTGAGAAGGGTGATTCTAGTCAATTATAGTATATAAGATTTCCAAAGGAATACTTAGGAAAGTATTTCCCCGGGTCGTAGTCCCAACGAAGGTATGAATGGAATTTCGGTTCGAGTCGTGATTGTGTGAATTGAATAGGAAAAAGAAAGATATTTTGAGATTTTGGATTTTATAACTACGGTAGCAAACATAAACTAAAAAGCAACAATAAAGCATAGGAAACAAGAATGTAAAGCACGAATAACCTAAAGCGCAACCTAATCTAAAACTAGCACTTAGGAAGCACATAAATCTAGAGGCAAACTAAGTAAATATAATAAATCTAGGGGCAAGCTTAATCTAGAGTTAACGCTAAAAGATACCAACTAAAATAACAAACTAAAATATACTAAGCAAGCAAAATAATAAATATATAATGAAAAGACATACTTGTTAAGCAAATTATCATGATCCTTAAGTGTGGTTTATTATTTCAATTAAATCCTCTATTGATGAATCAATATCTTTTACAAATAATTATTCTCTCACATCGTTGTTTATTTTGAAAACAATTTCATAAAGAGATATCAATATCTAGAATAAAACCCAATTATTTTCACGGGTATTGTCCGTTTAAACAACCAAAATTTCAATCCAAGTAATTTAACATTACTAACCAATTTATATTCTAACTTTTATAAAACCACACTTAATTCATGGAACAATCTACTCAACAAGCATAATAACGATCTATTCACTACTCATATTAATTAAACTAAGAAACACAAATATTTCAACAAACATAAACATTCTAATTAACTTAAAATTGAAAAGGATAAGAAAATAGAACCCGATATAAGAGATGAGACGAAATTAACCACCCGATCTTATAAACTAAACAAATCATAAAGTTTAATTCTTAAAAAGCATTAATAAAACCAAATAGTTAATAAAGTTTGTGACTATATTAACTAATTAGCTTATTAAGACTAAAAAGTAATAAACTTTATTGATAAACTAGCTTATAAGACCCTTAAGCTCCGGCCTTAGCGGTAGAAATGATGAGAAATAAAGAAAAATCAAAACTTTATTTGGATTAAGCAATAATAATGGCGAAATAAGCTATAGAAGAGCTTATTGGTTGATAAAGCTACAAACTTTATTAGGATTAAGCAATAATAATGGCCAAATAAGCTATGGAAGAGCTTATTGGTTGATAAAGCTACAAACTTGAAGTGAAATAACCTAAGAAAAAGCTAAAGATTAAAACTTTATGATAAAAACCTAATAGATCTAAGATAATAAGCTAATTTTATAAGAAAAAGTAATAAAGGTGCAAACTTTTTAAGAAATTAGTATTAAAATTATAAAGATCTATAATAATAAACTAATTGATGGCTTTTAATTAAAAAAAACTAACAAAAATCAGATACTTTTGGTTTTTTATAAAGTAATTTGTAAAATAAAGAGTAGATCTAGATTTATAAAAGCATTTAAAACAAAGTATTAAAAGAGTGTGTATTAAAGAAGCTAGATCTAAATAGATAATAAGTTTTCATGACTTAATAGAAAAGAAAAAAGAATAGAGTAGAAGTAGAATAAATAAAACATTGAGTAAGAAACAAAATCTTCATCTTCATAATATTAAGCTAAAAGGTTGATTACAATAAACATTTTGTAAGCTAAAATCTAATGCATAAAAAGTTACTACTCTAAATAATACTACTTTTACTCTACTCCTAATTTATTAGCTACTCCTACTGTGTGAAATTGTGTCCGGGTGTGTGGTATATATAGCAAATGATTGGGTGATGTAGATGTGACTTGACCCTTCTCGATCTTTCCCATGAATGCTAGCTCATCAAGGATACGTGGCATGCGCGGATTGGCTGGAGGTGCATCATCAAGCGGATCTGGCACGCTGGTATTGGTGGAGAATTGATGGTGCGTGTGAGAGTGGATAAGGAGAAGAAGAAAGCATCTACGCGCCATGTGAATTTATTTGGAAGAGATTGAAGCTACTCGCTGGCCTTCAAAATCATTTTATTTTTTTTCCTCCATGTGACCACTTCTTTCATTTGTTTCGAGTAACACATGCACTGGCCAATGATATCTCCATTTCTTTTATTTATTCGTTGGTCTTGAGCCCCACGTGGCATCTGGTCTTCATTTTTATTCATTTGAGTCGTGGCTTCAATTGGAGGGACCACACCCAGACAACAATATATATAACTTCATTCTTTTCTTTATCCCATTTTGTTGCTAGTGCTTGTCTTCTTTTTATCTCTTTATCTAAGGCAAACCAAAAAGGAAGACATGCCACGTGCCACCCTTTTTCTTCTACTTGATTTTGTCGCATGCATGAGAAGAAGAGTAGTAGCACACGCTTGAGACATGTACACGTGATGTTCATTCCAATAAAAAGGCCTTGATGTAGTTAATTTCCAAGCATGTACGTTGCTATACTTCATTAGGCTTGGGTCGGACCATTAACTTCGCTGGGCCTGAGTCATCACATGTGGGGTTGAATTTTGTTTACTTGGGCTTGTGTGGCTTGAAGATTAGTTGGGCCTCATGTGGTACTAAATCACTGGAGTTGAGCTATGCGATTTTGGTAACTTGTATAGTTTAATTATGCTTCGTTTGACCATTCAAAATTTTGTCTTTTTCCTCAATGCTCCAAATAAAATTAACATTGATCCCGTAATTTAGTGCTCTTTCCAATCTCATGCTCGTTTTGTTGTTTTCTGTTGATTTTTGTCCATTTTTCAATTATCCGTACCTGCACAATCACAAACACAAAAACACATATATTTAGCATTTATTGATCGAATTTTGGTCTTATTTGGTCTGATTTTGGCAAAGAAAAGGTATGTGAATTAACACATACCAAAATCCCCCAGACTAAGGTATTGTCGTGTCCTCACGCAATGTAATCACATCACGTTTTTGAGATAAATAATTTCAAAACCTCTTTTTACTAACTTTGGAAAGTAGCAAGAACGTTCAAAAGAGATTTCAAAATCATTTATTCCCGAAAACGCCCCGTTATCCCATTTATTCCTCATACTAAGTTTACACTACTACTTTTGTATTTTTCACTTTATTCTTGTAACGGTATGTTGACTTTCATTATTATGCAATAACGTTTAGGGTCAAAAAGTAGGAACACGACTCATGGAGAAGTGAGCATACGGATAAAATTCATCGTCCCTGATTTTTCACGAGTCCCCAAACTAAGCTTAAAAACGAGATCATAGCTTACTTACAAGTTAGATTTTAGCTTACTTACAAACGAGATCATAGTGTATCTAGATTTTTTTTATTTTTTGTTGAGAAATGAATTTCTTCATATTTTCTCGTTTCGATATATTTTATTCCGATAAAAATACTAAGTTAAAATGCTAAGTAGTTTTCCATCTTCTCTCAAGAATCGTTACCTTAAAAATGAGGTCCACATCAAGGATTTTTGATACATATACACTCTTATTCACGTACAACGAAGACTTTGGAATCATACATCATAATAGACAAAAGTTAGGGAGAAACTCACGTGCACCTCATGTGCCCGGTCTAGGACCATTCACATGCACCTCACGCGCCACCAACTTGTCTAACGCTTAAGCACATATCCATACATCTCATCATTAAACTTTATTCTTTCTTTTTCACTTTTTCTTTTTTCATACTTTTCTATCTTCACTTTTTTTACTTTTTGAACTTTTTCACTTATAACCAAGGAACTTTAACGGGTAGTTCCGAAACCTCATACATATAACACAATACTCTTGACTTGTATCCTTGATGTGTTCCCAATTTTTAAAGAAAATATTCTTTTAAGAAGATAAAGAACTAAATTTCATCAAAACCTAAATTTCTTTAATTATTTATACACAAGAAATGGGGTGAAACAATTTTGTGGGAGCAAAAAGCCACAAGTACCATCGATGAGCTCTAAAGAGAACCAACTACTCCATGCTTAGCATCTAACTTCTAAATAAACTATTTCATTTCTCGTTCTCCGCATTTTAAAAATCTCAAATAATGAAATCTGCGGATGCTTAGCCGATAATCAAGCCACGCATATATAAAGTAAGATACGGGAACTTGCAAATTCTAAGAAAAGAATTCACGTTTTCTAGCTCCTTATGTAAAAGACTAGCGAAAGCTCTTCAAGCCATGCATGTTAAAAGTCAAGTACGGGATCTTACAAAAGAGTAGCTCCTTGTGTACAAGACTAGCACAAGCTTTTACGATCATCATTGGTTAAGGGAACAAGCTAGGGCTCAACACGCCCGGATCAAGTCAAAATTTCATTCCTACTCTCGGCAGCGGAAAGTCAAACATGGTGTCAAAACTCTTATTATATTTTTGCACACTTTTTCAACTTTTTCATCTTTTTTTTTTCTTTTTCACAACATTTTCATCAAAATTTTCAAAAATTTTTAATTTTTTTTCTTTTCATTTTTTTCAATTTTTGAGGAAAAACGGGGTTGCGAGAGTAAACGACTAAATGAAAGTGCAAGGCAAAAATCAAATCGAAGATTAACCCCCCCCCCCAGACTAAAGATAAACATTGTCCTCAATGTTTCAAAGGTAATGGTAAGCCTACGAAAATCTAAGGCCATTTATTAAGTATGCCAAAAAATAAACGTTAGTCGATAAGATTAGGATATCGGATTTCCATAAGCAACGAAGAACGATACTCGAGTGGAGAAGAGAAACAACGAGCACGAGAGTCTTCACTATTCGGGCAAATCCTGGACATAAATAAACAACAACCACAAAACACGAGAAATGGAAGAGGTAGACCTCCTCACGTCACACTTATTAGAAAATAAAAAGGAAATAAAAAGGATAAGCATGGGGTGCCTCCCACGAAGTGCTTGTTTTTTATTGAGTCGTATAGCTTAGACTCGCCCCGAATTTACTTAATCGGGAGCACATGGAACGGACACCCGGCAAGATAAATGGAGATGTCGGGGTCAAAGACGGTATCCTCACTCCCGGTGGAGTGAAGAGTTGGAGAAGTCACATCATATGTGATAAACGGGAGAAAGATTTTTATAACAATTAAGATCAAATCATCGTTTTCAAAAACAATTTTTTCAATTTCTTTATTTTGCATTTCATCTTTAAAGCTCATTTGTTCATTTTCAAAAATCTTGGGAGGGAGAGGTGGGGTGCTGTCATCAATAAGTACGTCTCCCCCAGACTAAAACCTTTCTCATGATCAAAATAAAAATGATCATACTCCGGAGGAGATATGATGTGAGAAAGTTCACTGGAGAACTCCTCAAAATGAAACGAACCATACTCGGGAAGAGAGATATAAGCATGAGAAGTGGTACTACCACGACTCGTCTCTTCCGTATGATCGATATTAAAGCAAAAGGCTTCATAAGCCGAGAGAGAATAATCGGGATGAGAAGTGGGATTGCCACAAATCTCCTCTTTGGCATCAAAAGTAAAGCTCTCATATTCGGGTAAAGAATCATCAGAATGAGAAAGAAGGGTGTCGGTCTCCTCCAAATGAAGGTCACTACCCCCGAGGAGAGTAGGAAGTGGGGAGAGAGACTCGATCACAGAATTAGAAGAGGGAGTGGGATTGCCACTCAAAGGAAGAATCGATGTCTGAACTCCTGAAGGTTCATCCTCATTACTCTCATCGGAATATGAAAAGTGGATAGTGTTAGGATGACCATTTCCTTGCTGGCAATATTGATTTATATAACTTTCGTGATTGCCAAGGACCCCAATTTGTGCAATCTCAGCGGGAATGTAATCGGAATGATGATAACTCAAAACAAAGGTAGAGTCATAAAGGACTCCGGTATCCCACTGATAGTGATGTTGTGTCATATTCTCGATCAAATCATAAGCTTCTTGTGAAGTTTTCCGCATTAGATTGCCTCCAGAAGCCAACATGATTTTGTCAAGATCGTCATATTTATGCCATGATAGAAGGTTAAGATTTGATCAAGGAGCAAAATTCTATGATCCGGACATCTCTGCAACAAGTATTTGAATCTCTCCCAAGCTTCAAATACTGATTCTCTGTGCAACTGCCAAAAATTTAGAATATCTCTTCAAAATTGCATTGTTTTTTAGTATGGATAGTATTTCGAAAGAAACTTGAGACACATCTTGTCCCAAGTATGAATAGAATGGGTTTTAAGAGTGTAAAACCAAGATTCGGCTTCATGGGTTAACGAGAAGGGAAAGAGATTCAAACGGATATTGTCTAGAGAAACTCTGTTTTGTTTGAAGAAATGAGTGATCGATAGAAATTTGTCCAAATGATGATTAGCATCTTCATCTTCAAAACCGTGAAATTGGTAAATTTGTTGAATAAATTAAATCATATGATCTTTTAAAACAAAATCGTTTGTTGGAGCAATCGGTCCTCCTCTACCGATGAGTGGCGGATGATAGAAATCCTCCATGGTCCTTGGATCATGGGGATGAGATGGTAAAGAATCGAACATGGTGGAAAATTAAACAATATGAGGGATAAGAAGATAAGAATTAAACGGTAAGAGAGGGTAAAGAGATAAGAATTAAACGTTTAAGAGGAATAAGAAGAATATTTTTGAATTTTAAATATAAAAGAAAAGAAAAATAGAAAGGAAAAAATATTTTGGATTATTATAATTGGAAAAGTAAACTAAGAACAAAATTTTTAAAAGAAAAATAAATTTTGAAAAAGAAAATATTTTAGGGTTTTTATAATAGAAAAATGGAAAACAAACAAAGATAGAAGAAAATTAAAAGAAATTTTGAAAAGAAAATGTTTTTGTGTTTTTATACTTAAGAAAAAATTGAAAGATAATATTTTTAGATTTTTGGTATTTTGTAATTTTTTTGGTTTTTATAAAAATAGTGAGAAAATATTTACAAAAAAACGATAACTTCTCAGGGAAGGGTCTTCAAAACACAAATCGACGAACGGGAATCAAAAACTCGCTTCAAACCCTCCCCGGCAGCGGCGCCAAAATTTGATTCTAGTCAATTATAGTATATAAGATTTCCAAAGGAATACTTAGGAAAGTATTTCCCCGAGTCATAGTCCAAACGAAGGTACGAAAGGAATTTCGGTTCGAGTCGTGATTGTGTGAATTGAATAGGAAAAAGAAAGATATTTTGAGATTTTGGATTTTATAACTACGGTAGCAAACATAAACTAAAAAGTAACAATAAAGCATATAAAACAAGCATGTAAAGCACGAATAACCTAAAGCGCAACCTAATCTAAAACTAGCACTTAGGAAGCACATAAATCTAGAGGCAAACTAAGTAAAGATAATAAATCTAGTGGCAAGCTTAATCTAGAGTTAACGCTAAAAGATACCAACTAAAATAACAAACTAAATTATACAAAGCAAGCAAAATAATAAATATATAATGAAAAGACATACTTGTTAAGCAAATTATCATGATCCTTAAGTGTGGTTTATTATTTCAATTAAATCCTCTATTGATGAATCAATATCTTTTACAAATAATTGTTCTCTCACATCGTTGTTTATTTTGAAAACAATTTCATAAAGAGATATCAATATCTAGATTAAAACCCAATTATTTTCACGGGTATTGTCCGTTTAAACAACCAAAATTTCAATCCAAGTAATTTAATATTACTAACCAATTTATATTCTAAATTTTATAAAACCACACTTAATTCACGGAACAATTTACTCAACAAGCATAATAACGATCTATTCACTACTCATATTAATTAAACTAAGAAACACAAATATTTCAACAAACATAAACATTCTAATTAACTTAAAATTGAAAAGGATAAGAAAATAGAACCCGATATAAGAGATGAGACGAAATTAACCACTCGATCTTATAAACTAAACAAATCATAAAGTTTAGAGTAAAATACTTCGTTGGTCCCTGAACTTTCCACAAAACATCACCATGCACCCTACCTTTCTAAAAACGTCGTGTGGCGTCCAAAAGTTGGGAATTAGAGGCCGAATGCGTCCCTTGACCACTTTTGTCGAGGTCAACGCTCATGTTTTGGTATGTTCTCAAGTGCCTAATAGGCAAACTACTTTTATCACCACACTATGGTTAAATCAACAATGACAGTGATAGTTTAGGGAGCAACTAAGAACTTTACTCTAGTTAATCAACCAAGAGTGAAATTTTGGTGACGATGGCAAACCGTTTCCCATTTGTGTCATTTGCGTTGGTTATTTGACTTAGGGAAGTCAAACAGATAGAGGTTACAGTTTGTGACATTAGATAAACAGGTTTGACTCATGGAAGTCATTACGGGGTGTTTGGTTTGTTATATTCCCTTTTGGTTTTCATCATTTTATGGGGTGTTTGGTTTTTGCCGTTACAAACAGTACATAAAGGGGGTGTTTGGTTTGTTATTTTCGCTTGTTCCCTCCCACTGTCTATGTATTTGCTGACATAAAGGGGTGTTTGGTTTTGCTCATAAGAACAGTTAACACAATAGGATACAATAAGAAGATTAAAAGAGAAACCATAGATTTATATATTGCATAATACTAGCAATTAGCCTACAATTAAGAACATTACATTATAAGCCTAAAACAAAAACCCAAGAGACCGCATTAAACTACCCCCGGAATTACCCTAAATTAAGACCCAATTACACTAATTATTTTTAGCCATTTCCGCAACAAAACCTTCCTGCATGCTAATATTAGCATCAGCTTCACCGTACATCTTGATCAACCGTGCAAGTAGGTCGATTTCAATGGCCTGGGTTTTCCTCAAGGCCTCCAGAGAGTCAAGTGCCACACCACGGGGTCCCAAGGCTTCATTTTCCTGAATCAGCCCCCTTCTCGTTGGTATCATCCTCTTGATATGATCAATAGCTTGGCGAATAAGATTTTTAAAAAACCCAGCTTCAACAGCCTCTTGACTAAACCAGAGGCTTATACGCTCATGCAATCGTGGTGAGTCAGCCACTTCCATGAGTTCGTTCAACATCGGAAATTCTTCTGCCATTGGGAAATGTGTGAGGGAAAGGTTGTTGATGGGTTTATTGGGTTACGCGCTAAAGTTACTACCTTCTCAGTGAAGAGNGATCAATAGCTTGGCGAATAAGATTTTTAAAAAACCCAGCTTCAACAGCCTCTTGACTAAACCAGAGGCTTATACGCTCATGCAATCGTGGTGAGTCAGCCACTTCCATGAGTTCGTTCAACATCGGAAATTCTTCTGCCATTGGGAAATGTGTGAGGAAAAGGTTGTTGATGGGTTTATTGGGTTACGCGCTAAAGTTACTACCTTCTCAGTGAAGAGACGGTGAAGGGGTTTAATAACAAATTTTATTTCATAGTTGGTCCTTAAGGTTGTCTATCTTTTGTGAAAATGTAGTTCCCGCCCAAAATGTAGTTGACGTGTTCACAACATGCTACCTTGAGTTTACAAGCTTAGGGACCTACGGTGTAATTTGTGAAAATAATTAATTGCAAGTCATTAAAATCCTTACCGACCCATGTAAAAACTCAAAAAGAATATATTCATTACAATGAACATTAAACATAAAGACACAAATATAAACATTCGAAATTGCCATTACATTTGGTGACCAACATAGGCATTGTAAAAATTGCAAATGCCAAGTAACCTTTACCATTTGCACGTTTGACTTCCTAAAGTCAAACTTGCCATTACATTTGGTGACCAACATAGGCATTTTAAAAATTGCAAATGGCAAGTAACCTTTACCATTTGCACGTTTGACTTCCTAAAGTCAAACTTGCCATTACATTTGGTGACCAACATAGGCATTTTAAAATTTTCAAATGGCAAGTAACCTTTACCATTTGCACGTTTGACTTCCTAAAGTCAAACTTGCCATTTACATTTGGTGAGCAAGTAAGTAGCAACATACTTAAATGGAAATAGTTGTCTTAGGGTATTCAACCCATACATTAACTAGTATCAGTACAAGAAATCTACCCCGGCTGTGGGGGAAGCTCGAGGGAGTTTCAATAGCCTCCTTACCAAATCCTAGTTCAACCTCATGTTTTCATTCTCATCAGCAGTCAAATTGCAGTCAATGATACAAATGTTCTTCAAGAAGGGGGAACATGCAAGTATCAACCGAATTATGGCTATTTCATTCTCCGCTGTAGGAAAAGAACGAAACACCACGGTTTGAAGCTGCCCCGTGGTCATTTTGTTGATGGGTACATCAAATGAATCAATCTCCACAGGTACATAAGTAGGCGTATTATTTTAAAATTTTCAAATGGCAAGTAACCTTTACCATTTGCACGTTTGACTTCCTAAAGTCAAACTTGCCATTTACATTTGGTGAGCAAGTAAGTAGCAACATACTTAAACGGAAATAGTTGTCTTAGGGTATTCAACCCATACATTAACTAGTATCAGTACAAGAAATCTACCCCGGCTGTGGGGGAAGCTCGAGGGAGTTTCAATAGCCTCCTTGCCAAATCCTAGTTCAACCTCATGTTTTCATTCTCATCAGCAGTCAAATTGCAGTCAATGATATAAATGTTCTTCAAGAAGGGGGAACATGCAAGTATCAACCGAATTATGGCTATTTCATTCTCCGCTGTAGGGAAAGAACGAAACACCACGGTTTGAAGCTGCCCCGTGGTCATTCTGTTGATGGGTACATCAAATGAATCAATCTCCACAGGTATATAAGTAGGCGTATATAAGGCCTGAAAAATGAGAGAAATATTCATATGCAATACCATTGGAATTTAATATGATGTCTTTCATACATATGTATTCCACTTACCCTGGTTACTAGCCTTTGCATATTTGGAGACCCACGAATCATTTTAACGATCAATGCAACCATTGCATTACTCCCAAAATTGACCCCGTGTATCTCAAGACACTTGAGGGATAGAAAGGCCACACTGACACTCATCCAGGAGGTACCTTCTTCCAACAACTACATTACAAAAGGACGAATTTCCTTTAGTTTCAATGCTAACATTGCATCAATGTTAGAAATTACGTTAACAATATATGTAAGTTGAAGTGAAAACGAGAAGAATAGGTCTTACATTGCAGTCTTGAAAATCCATGGTAAGGGTCTCAAGTTTAGGAACATTTGACAACTGAAAGATATTGGAAGTTGTTATTGTCATATGATGGTTCCAAATACCAAATGTCAAATTTAACGTCTTCAAATTCCTAAGCTTTACAATATCCCATAGTCTCATTTCGTTTGTACTACAACGATCCAATTTTAGAGACTCAAGCAAGGGACAACCAGCAACTAAGCCCCAAACTGTACCACTATGAAAATTGACATCAAACAATTCTAAGTTGAGTAGCTTCGGAAAACCCCTAAAACTTGTCATAGTGGGAAAAGTGCAAAAATGAAGTTCTAGAAATTTCAACTCTTGACGATAGTAAAGTTGGGTTGGCAAAGTAACTGGATCAGCATACCAGTTTCGAATTGTGAGCTCCCCAACTCCGACCCGAACTAAAAACAAAAGCCACTCATGAATGTCTTCATAACTGAAGTCGTCTTGTCCAAATAGCGTTTTGGGCTCTATGAAAAACACAAACCTTCTTACTGGCCCAAGAAGCTGAAGTAAAACCCTCGTAATATGCCTACCATCAAAGGTATTTGTTAAATAGTACAACAAATCCTCATCAACTATGACATCGGTCAGCAAAGTCCACCTAAACCTCCAGCTTCTGGCTAAACTACTGGTCCTTACCGCATCTTTTAGTGGCAATCGGTTCATAATATTAGTGGTCACGTTATGTGGCATGTTGGTGATATAATATGCCATATCAGTGATCACATTGTCTCCAAAAGACATTGTAATGTTGGAATTTTAGTTGGGTCTTTGACTTCTGGAAATGAGTGTCTGGATAAGGGTGTGTGTTATTATGGTCTGTATATGTGTTTGGTTTGTGGGCTAATTGGTTTTGCGCAATAAATAACTAGCATATCAGAAAAAAGAGGCTCAAGGTACTAGAGTGAGAGTTCTTAGTTGCTCCCTAAACTATCACTGTCATGGTTGATTTAACCATAGTGTGGTGATAAAAGTAGTTTGCCTATTATGCCCTTGAGAACATACCAAAACATGGGCGTTGACCTCGACAAAAGTGGTCAAAGGACGCATTCGGCCTCTAAATCCCAACTTTTTGACGCCACACGACGTTTTTAGAAAGGTAGGGTGCATGGTGATGTTGTATGGAAAGTTCAGGGACCAACGAAGTATTTTACTCTAAAGTTTAATTCTTAAAAAGCATTATTAAAACCAAATAGTTAACAAAGTTTGTGACTTTATTAACTAATTAGCTTATTAAGACTAAAAAGTAAGAAACTTTATTGATAAACTAGCTTATAAGACCCTTAAGCTCCGGCCTTAGCGGTAGAAATGATGAGAAACAAAGAAAAATCAAAACTTTATTAGGATTAAGCAATAATAATGGCCAAATAAGCTATGGAAGAGCTTATTGGTTGATAAAGCTACAAACTTTATTAGGATTAAGCAATAATAATGGCCAAATAAGCTATGGAAGAGCTTATTGGTTGATAAAGCTATAAACTTTAAGTGAAATAACCTAAGAAAAAGCTAAAGATTAAAAATTTATGATAAAAACCTAATAGATCTAAGATAATAAGCTAATTTTATAAGAAAAAGTAATAAAGGTGCAAGCTTTTTAAGAAATTAGTATTAAAATTATAAAGATCTATAATAATAAACTAATTTATGGCTTTTAATAAAAGAAAAACTAATAAAAATCAGATACTTTTGGTTTTTTATAAAGTAATTTGTAAAATAAAGAGTAGATCTAGATTTATAAAAGCATTTAAAACAAAGTATTAAAAGAGTGTGTATTAAAGAAGCTAGATCTAAATAGATAATAAGTTTTCATGACTTAATAGAAAAGAAAAAAGAATAGAGTAGAAGTAGAATAAATAAAACATTGAGTAAGAAACAAAAAAAGGTTGATTACAATTAACATTTTATAAGCTAAAATCTAATGCATAAAAAGTTACTACTCTAAATAATACTACTTTTACTCTACTTCTAATTTATTAGCTACTCCTACTGTGTGAAATTTTGTCCGGGTGTGTGGTATATATAGTAAATGATTGGGTGATGTAGATGTGACTTGTCCCTTCTCGATCTTTCCCATGAATGCTAGCTCATCAAGGACACGTGGCATGCGCGGATTGGCTGGAGGTGCATCATCAAGCGGATCTGGCACGCTGGTATTGGTGGAGAATTGATGGTGCGTGTGAGAGTGGATAAGGAGAAGAAGAAAGCATCTACGCGCCATGTGAATTTATTTGGAAGAGATTGAAGCTACTCGTTGGCCTTCAAAATCATTTTATTCTTTTTCCTCCATATGACCACTTCTTTAATTTGTTTCGAGTAACACATGCGCTGGCCAATGATATCTCCATTTCTTTTATTTATTCGCTGGTCTTGAGCGCCACGTGGCATCTGGTCTTCATTTTTCATCATTTGAGTCATGGCTTCAATTGGAGGGACCACACCCAACCAACAATATATATAACTTCATTCTTTTCTTTATCCATTTTGTTGCTAGTGCTTGTCTTCTTTTTATCTCTTTATCTAAGGCAAACCAAAAAGGAAGATGATGAACTCAAATAAGTACATTTTATTAGCATCATTTATCCTATTTATTTAACTTGTTTTACCTTATTATGTATGAGAATCGGTGCTTTAATGTTTACTTTAGTGATTCTCAGGTAAAAACAGGTAAAAGGTGAAACTTGGCGATTTTGGACTAATTACGGAGCAAAACGAACAAGATGTCAAAAGTCTACTGAAACCCAGAAGATGCGCCGTATCTCACTCAACAGATACGCCGCAATATCATACTTAGATGAATTCGAAGACCATTGCCTGACTTTGAAGAATGCGCCGCATGGAATTCTACCATGCGCCGCATATGAAACTCTGGTCAAAGAAGAAGATCAAGCTCGTTCTACTCCAGATACGCCGCATCACACAATTGACATACGGCGTATCACTATCAAGACTTCACCAGAAACAATCCAAGACAACTGAAGGACATGCGCCGCATAAAGATTCAAGTTACGCCGCATCTAAAGGCGGTGTACGAATATTCCAGAATATAATAAGCTTGGACCCCACGCGAAGTTAAGTCAATGCGCCGCATCTCATCATTACATGCGCCGCATCGAACCCTCAGACAGAAACTATAAATACCCCAAGACCTAGACGAATTTTGTGTGCACCATAACCCTAAGGAGACGAATTCAGACGAACAAGCAACACAAGACACACCCCAAACGAAGATCTTAGAGCTGTAAGAAGGTCCTGCATGTATTTAATTCATTAAGTAGTTTTGTTTTATTGTAATAGTAAGCTTTGAATCCATCAGGATTGATGGCCGGTAGTTTGTGAGTACGCAATAATCAAATGCCCGCCTTAAAATTGCTTTCCCATCGATTAAAGTTTATATGTTTGATGTCTTTGGTTTCCTTATATTAGTGCATTGATTACCTCTGTGTCTAGCTGAGCACTGCTGAGCCGCCATACTCCTTCCTCGCCTACTTACTCCGATGTCTTTGGATGAGTAGGATATTCATAAGTAATCATTAAGGGTTTACTTGCCGATATAATAGCCAACGAGTACGGATTAATTTTATACACTTCATATAAAACTAGCAATAAAACAAGTGACAAGCTATCTTAATTATCAGGACAGGTCTTCTTATTGTCTCTACTATCTATCTGTGTACGTGTATGCTATTCGCTGATTTGTTCTCATTAGTATTTACTGTTTAATTAGATAACCAAACCGCGGCAGTCTCTCAGGCTGAACCCCCTATCATTAGATTAGACTGTAAAGCTAACTTAGATATTAAAATACTGATTAGGATAATTAGATAATACGTTCCACTCTTAGTGATCGACACTCTGCTTACCATTATATGAAAACTGACCGGGTACACTGCTCGTTAAGTGTGTGTGTTATTGATTATTCGGCTAAATATAAATGTAAAACTTGAGTAGGCATTAAACTGCTAAACCGCAACGACACATCACGCGCATCAAGTTTTTGGCGCCGCAGCCGGGGAGTGAATTGTTATTATCTATTAAATTGATTAGTATTATAATTAGTTTTTCTTTTTATTAGGTTTTTAGACACTAACCCCTAACTTGTTGTATATTAGATAATTTGCATTCATTGTATAATTTGCATATTTACTACTTTTGTGTGTTTAATTTTCTGTAATTTTATTTTTATTTTCTTTCTTTGTACCTACTAACGTTGTACTGTGCAGATACAAACGATACGGCGCATCTATTTATCGGATGCGGCGTATTGCGTTTTAATTTTATTGAATACAACGCGTTTAATAACTCGAGTACGACGTATCTTTCCCAAAGATACGGCGTATTCTATTTTTAATAAAGAATTTTTCGAAACCTAACGCCATGCGACGCATCTGTTTTAACAAATACGGCGTATTTAATATTTAAAATTAAAAACAGTTTTCGAATTATTAAACAGAAGTGACGCATCGATTTTTATCCGGCGTATCTACTAAATCAAAAATCTTGTATTTTGAATCGTAAAGAAAATACGGCGCATTAGCTTCTGCTAATACGGCGCATTTAATTTTTATAAATATAATTGATTTTTGATAACTGACAGGTACGGCGCATTCTAATTTAAAAGCTGCGTATCTATTTTCTAAAATAAAAGTCTGATTTAATTTTAACGTCATAAGATATGGCGTATCCTTTTTCAAGGATATGGCGCATCGTCTGCAGATATCAGCAACTTTTATTTTCCGCATTCCGTTTTTATTATTAGTTTCCTAACGTTATGCTTTCTTGAACAAATCCTACTGATAGTTTTTGTACTAATTTCAGGAAGCACCTGAAATAACAATGCTGTCAACAAGAGACATTACGCCAGCTAACAGTAGTACCAAGATTGCAAGACAATGGTACGAAGGGAACCGCAAGTTTGGTGTAAATGGGGAATTTTTCAAATTGTTACATGACAATACCTTTCAAGGATTCAAAAATGAAGACGCCGATGAACACATGGAAAGGATTCTTAAAATTGCTAAATAAGACAAAGAATATGACCTACAATCAATTCAGGCTCCGAATCTTTCCAAACACACTTACAAGGGAAGCAATGCATTGGCTGGATTTCGAACTCGACAAACCAGTTGACAATTGGGTGGAACTTAAAATAAAATTTTTGGAGAAGTTTAGCCGTGAGTTCACCTATTGGCTAGAATCTAAATTTCTTTTCCCTGAAAAGATGAATTCGTCTCTGAAGAACGAACTCTGGACTTACTGGAGAACAGGGAATGACGAGGAGGAATTAGACAACGAAGAGGGTGAATTGTTTGGAATTGAAACAAACTTATTTGATTATGAAACCCCTCTATGCAAGGAATTTAACGAATTTAACTATTTGTTAAAAGTCGATACTGATGTGCTCACTGGGGACTTACCTGGATTCAAAACTTTTGATGCATTCAAGAA
>LBNU01003809.1:163356-182925 GCA_014162995.1 Artemisia annua | reverse complement strand
TAAAACAAAAAGGTAAGGGGTTTAAAATTGATCTTCATAAACCCTAATTAGGGTTCATCACTTGTTCATCCCCAATCAAGAATTGCATAAGGTACGTTTTCTATTTATGTTTTAGTTAACTATTACCTGTTATACGTGATCCTACGCTTCAGTATCTTTGTGCTACTTGATATTAATTATTATATATGATAGTTATAATTATAAAATTCTAACACACCAATCGACCAATAATTAATAGTTAGGTTTCATTAGATCTAAGCAAACACTAGAGAATTTAGCTACTCATGTTAATTGAAATACAAGCAAGATAGATAGACAACCAACACATAGACATATTGATTGAATTAAAGTGAAGACTTATCTTTAATTAAGCACTAGGGTTCCAAGGGTTGGAAACCCTAAAAGTCACAGAAAATTTGTCTTTAGGGTTTGCCCTAAAAGTTCTCCACAAAGTTCCACACACAATGAATGAAAAATAGAAAACTATATATAGATTTTAAGTTCGGACGGCGTCAGCTTATAGGGTCTGACGCCGTCAGCTCGCTNTAATTAAGCACTAGGGTTCCAAGGGTTGGAAACCCTAAAAGTCACAGAAAATTCATCTTTAGGGTTTGCCCTAAAAGTTCTCCACAAAGTTCCACACCTAATGAATGAAAATTAGAAAACTATATATAGATTTTACACTCTGACGGCGTCAGGTTATAGGGTCTGACGCCGTTAGCTCGTCGCCATTAGGTTTCTCGGATGGCCTAGATCCACTTCTGACGCCGTCACCCTTTATTGCCTTCTGGGCCGTCACTCTTTAAATTAACTCCTGACGGCCTACATCTTCTAACACCTGACGGCGTTAGGTATTAAATCCCAAAATCTTTCTGGCCCGTCATTTGAAAATTGGATTCCACTCTTTTGTCAAGGCTTTCTGACGGCGTCACCTTGTGACTTCTGACGCCGTCAGGTTGTAAATCTTCATCTTTTGAGACTTTGTCGTTTTCTTCACTTTTATGCTCCAAAAACGTCCAAATGTGCATGTTTTCCAGAATTCCTCTCAAAAGTACCTAAAATGACAAAAGGAACGATTTAGGGCAATATTTGATCACATTTATACGAATTAGGGCTTAAATGACCCCCTAAAAGCGTAACACTTTTCGTCTCATCAGTCATCTGATCCCATGGTAAATTAGGATCAAAAACAGGATATGAGTTACCTTCCTTCACCTTAAATCTGTCATCAACTTCTATTTGCTCATCTTCATTTTCCCTAGAAGCACTAGCAGACCCTTCACCTAAGTTTGCAGGCTTACTAACATCATCATCCCTAATGTACCTACCACCAACTAACTTGATTAGGAAAGGGTCCCTAAGTTCTGTCTTTGCAATCACCACATCTTCTTCACCTACATGTTCTGGTCCAACATATTCTTCTATGTTTTCTAATTCAATTTCAGAATCAGATTCTTCATCCTCTTCACTTACACTAGCATCTATTTGGGCATCTTCTAAAATATCATAACCATAATGTTCAACATATAGTTCTACTTTGCAGTCATTGTCAAAAGCTAATTTCACAAAATTTGCTAACTCACTATCATTCCTTAAAGGTTTCAAATGTGTTTGCAAATCTTGTTTAGGAGCACAGAAATACATACCATGAACAGGAAACAAACAACATTCTTTCACTATCCGCATCAGCCTTGAGTGGTTGCACTTACCCAAATCGGCATTCTCAACAATGTCAACAGATCCATTGACGTACTCCAATGGATCGTATGAAAATGTGCCTTCATGATGAACAATTATGGATATCTTCTTCATTGGGTGTGTTAATTTGGCTTAATTTTGCATTAACATGAATTAGGGTTTGGGGATACACGATTTGGGGAAAATGGTTTATGGGGGGGGGAATGGTAAAGTGATATATATAAAACGTGTTATAATATCCACGTAAGCAAAAATAAATAAATCAAAAACAAAATAAATACACAATAAGCAGGTTGGGAAAAAATTAGCCGGTGCACCCGGTATCCGGTCAAAAAGTGGCCACATTAACACAAAACCTATAGTACACGTACCATATAGGAACGAAAAAAAGTACACGTACCATATCGGTACATTTTGGAAAGTATACGGCTATTGTACGGACAAAACCCTTTTATTTGGTGCAACATATATGGAATTGGATTTGGTTTCTATTTGTTCTTGGGTCCAACATCTTTACTTTTAGGATAGTGGTTTCTTTGTTTTAATTCAAGTGGTCATATGTTTTGTGTATTTGTTGTAGTGTTTGTCTTGAACTCTTGGTCTTTGTTTAGTTTGTTTCAGTCAAGTTTGTGTTGTATATTTGTTTTTCTTGGGTCTTCTACATGTTAGCATATTGTTAATATTGTGGAGGTCCTTGTTTGTAATTGTTTTGGTTGTTGTGGAATAACTATTGCCTTTCATAAATAAAGATAACAATAGACCACATCACTTTTTTAGCAAGTTGTGAATCAAGTGAGCAATGTCTGAAATAACTACACAAAAGTTCGATGAAAATATTAACAAATTTTATGAAGTACAGTGACTAGTTTGTAGTGTATAATTGTAGAGTAGTCTAGGAAATGTGTGAAAGTACAAACTAATACAGTAATTTTCCCGCTTGTTGAAATAGCCATCAAAACATGCACATGCTATCTAACAATAATATTTTAAATTTTTACATGTTAACCACTCAACTTTGTTTTCGCAATAATTTTGTCCCTTATGCATAGTTTTTTTCTTTTGACTTTACTTTTAAAAAACTTCTTTTCTGATCTTTTTTTTCTCCATAGATTATGAACCTTGTTTGATCGTGAACAAATAATTCCCGTAAGTTGAAAGCTCAATTTGTTCCAAATAAAATATATATATGTTTGAGGGTTACATGACTATTTTAAGAAGTCAACATAAGTAAAGGAATAATTAGAAGGTAAAACCATAAGGTAAAACAGGACATTTATATTAAGACAGAAGGAGTATGTACGTAGTAAGATAACTCATTTCTAGTTTCAAAAACCCGAACTTGATAGAAACAGACAAAAACTTAAATACCAAAGAAATGGCTCGGCTGACCTACCAGTGATGGTGGGAATTATCCCGTTACCTGGTCAAAGACTTGGTTGGATACAAGATCCATAAACAGCTATCTGATACTTATTAACTTCGAACTAGTAGCATGACAAAGAATAAGTCAGAATGAGACTCTTATTTCTTATTCACGTAAACATTTGGGTAAGACTCAATAAGAAACCAACTTGTCAACTTGAGTTACCAAGTGAATAAGAAGGTTAGTGACACCCCTCCCCTTCCTTCCTTCCTTCAATTGTTCTAGTAACACATAAATGAAATATTAGATGGGACATGACAGTCATGCCTAGACCCATAAATGAAATTTTAAGCATATTGAATTAATCTAAGATTTTATCTTACCAACAAGAACTACACAACGCAGAACTTTTGTCGACAACATATGACACTTGCATCAAAACAAGAAACAAGAATTAGGCAAATAACCTATCAACGAGATGAAAGTTACATCAAAAGATTGAAAATCTGACAACAACCCAGTTCCTCGAGTTATGCAAGCAGCAGCGTAAAAATTCAAATGATCATAGGCCACATGTTGAAGTTAAGTATTAATTAAAACTTAAAGGCTTTTCTCAAATGTGAAGGGTATTTCTGTCCAATTTTTTACACCCTTACACATCTGCAAATTTGGATGTTTAAAATTCCATGATTGATCGATGGAATTTAAGAATTCATTTGTAACTGGAATTCTGTCATTTTGCCACCAAACCCCTTATGGAATTACATTTCAATTCCAATGCCGTCAAAATCCCATACACCAAACGCACTGTTAGTGGTTTACAATTAAAAGTGATTGCTCGTTACAACTTAAGAATGGACATATAATGATTCCAACCAAACGGGGTGGGGTGGGGGGTTAGTGGGTATATTTTGTNGGGTGGTGAAGGATGACCAAAATGAGAGTTGATGACTAATGCAAGTCAAATAACCCTAAACGAGAAATAACTATTTAATGTACAATTCAATAGTTGACGGTCTTTTTCCACTACTGCATACACCTTCATCTTAACAACCTGATCAATGCATGTTAATAAGTGAGCTTAGCACTTAGTGAGTTAAGAAATTGTTCAATAAAACATCAGCCAAAACAAACGTTATAAAACTGTAGGTGCTTTTAAATTCATAGTTTTCTATTAACCTCAGCTTCTAATATTTACTCTTAAATGGAGTCATTAAGAAGATCAAACAAACCATTGTTTAAAAAGTGCAAATTAGACAATACATATGCAGAAAGCCCCTTTTCAAGCCTTTTACTAGCAAAAATCTCTTTATGATCATATAAATCATTAGGCCTAACTTCATAATCTCACACACATTCATTCAAACAACAGTCTTCGTCTATTCGCTTTAATTCTCTCAACTCTCAAGGTATCATTCTTTCTATTCCTTTTTGTTTAATTTTCATTTTTATTTAATTTTTTAATCTGCTATTATTATTATTATTATTAGTATTATTATTAGTTTTATTTATTAGGTCAACGATTGTGTATATCCTTGTGATAATTATTCGTTTGATGACGTCATGATTATTTAATCTGTTATATTTTTGCATCTGTTATGTCAAGGATTGTTTAGATCTGTATATGCTTGATGACGTCATGATTGTTTAGATTTAAAACTATTGTACCTGTATTGATGACGTCATGATTGTTTGGTCTATTGTTATTAGTTATAAAATGAAGGTTTTTTGGTCCAAGTACCACCTAGATATAGGAGGGATTTTATGCCACTTAAACAGATAACGCAACTCAGTGTTGGTTGGAGGTCTTAAAATAGATGTTGAGTTTTTAGTAATTGAATTGTTGCTAAACTAGATATTGAGTTATATTGATCGATTCCATGGTTTCTAAAGTATCCAGGTTGAGGGGTTTATAACAGATGCTAAATATAAAATAAGAAAGTAGAGCTGGTGTTAGTTAGATGATGAGTTGCTTGTTTTTTACCGGTATGAACTTTTGATATATTTGTTTAAGTATGGTCACACCATCCGGTATATGATATTTTGTGGATTCTGAGTAATTCACGGTATGGGGTTGTAGGCTTGATATCGTAGTATAGTAAATTTTGAACACTAGTTTGTTGCTTAACTAGTCCGATACGATATAATTGTTGTGTTTCTTTGGTGTATAATTTGTTGCTAGGGTTCTTACTCTGTTTTAACTTTTCAGCGCAGATGCAAATCTTATTTAGGACCCTGACTGGCAAGACCATCACTCTCGAGGTCGAGAGCTCAGACACCATCGATAATGTTAAGGCTAAGATCAAAGACAACGAGGTGTAACAAGCTAGAAATGAGAAGTCAAAATTAGAAAAGTCAACCCAAAAAGTCAAACAACAATTGGCGGGAAAAGCTGTTAGCTTTTCCCAAACCACCTTTTATACCCTTTTCCACTTTCATTTCCATCATTCTGAAACTTGTAATTTCTCTCTGTTTTCTCTCAATTTCATTGTAAACAATTCCACATTTGATAATAACAAATCATTTTCGAGTCATATTTCTTATCTGTTGATTCTTGAATGGTTTGTGGCTATTGAACATGTATTTTCATTTCTATTGATTTCTAAATACATGTTTCAGTGGTATCAGAGCGATCCTTGGTCACCATTAATTGCTGAAATCTGTTAAAGATTCAGTTATTCTATTACAATTCAGTTACACCGTTTGAAGATCTTGATCTTTTGATCACCCATCACACACACATCAATTCCGGTCAAACTAGACCATTTGTCCAATCACAAATACGTTATTGCTTTAATTCGTCCATTTCCACTTCCAAAATACGTTAGTTAGGTACTGTGTGGTGGTTTATTGTCCTGGTGTGACTGAATCAGTGGTGATCAAGAACAGAGAGAACAATGGTGGTTCAAACAAGATCTCTTGACAGTAATACTGGTAATGAGCATACAGTTGAGTCATTAGCTACTCAGTTAGCATCATTGATGGGGGCAGTTAATACTTTAACAAATGATTTGAGGCTCATGCAACAAAGAATTGATTGTGGTGAAGGTCCTAGCCAGAGGAATGGTCCAACTATGAATCTTGGTGGTCAAACTGGACAGAATAGTCAAAACAATGGTGGGCAGTATGGTAGGTTATCCAAGATTGAATTCCCTAAGTTTGATGGTGAAGATGTGCAAGGATGGCTTTATAGAGTCCAGAGGTTCTTTGAGATGGATCACATTGTTGATGATGACCAAAAGATCAGATTAGTTTCTATGCATGTGTTTGGTAAAGCTCTTAATTGGCATACACAGTTTATGAGAAGGTTTGGTGAAGTGGTTACTTGGAATGTGTATGAAACACATGTTAGAAAAAGATTTGAGTCAGTTTTCTCTGATCCAGTTATGGAATTAAAGAACCTAAAACAAACTTCTTCAGTACAGGTATATCAAGAATCCTTTGAAGCTCTTTTGAATAAAGTTGATACAGTTGATTTGCCTGATACATGTACTGTTAGTTTGTTCATTGGGGGATTAAAAGATGAGATTGCTTATGCTGTTAGAATGTTTAGGCCTACAACTTTAAGTGATGTGTTTTCTTTGGCAAAATTACAAGAGGCCCATATTGCTGTGACAAAAAGTAGAAATACACCATTGTTAAGTACTCCAAGAACCAATGTGACTGGTGGTTTTGTTAATAAGGGTGGGGGTAATGCAATTAGAAATGTTAATAATGTTGTCCCAAACAGGCCTTTTAAGAAATTGACACAACAAGAGTTGGAAGAGACGAGAGCAAAACACTTGTGTTTTTACTGTGATCAAAAATATAGTCCAGGTCATAAGTGTCCTGGTCAAATGTTTAGTTTGGAAGTGTGTGTAGAGGAGGATTTGATAGAAGAAGATGGTGATTTGGTCCTGACTGAACAAGGTGTAGAAAATGTAGTTGAAAATGTTGTTGAGCAAATGCTCCAAATATCTCTTAATGCCATGACTGGTATAATTAGTTACTCGACAATGAGGGTTAAGGGTTATGTGGGAAAACAAGTATTGCACCTCCTAGTTGATTCAGGAAGCACCCATAATTTTTTGTACCTTAACACTGCTAAAAGATTGGGCTGCAGAATGAGAAAAAAATGTCCTTACAAGTTTCTGTGGCTAATGGTCAAATCATGTCAAGTATGTATGAATGTAAGCAGTTTAAATGGGAGTTACAGGGGAATACTTATGAGTCAGATGTTATGATTTTGCCCTTGGGAGGTTGTGAAATGGTGCTAGGAATTCAATGGCTATCCACTTTAGGAGTAGTCAAATGTGATTTTAAGAATTTGATCATGGATTTTGTGAAAGATGGCAAGAGGTGTGTTCTGAGAGGTACACAACAAACCACTTTACAGTGGATGCAAGGTAAACAAAAACAAGCCACTTTGAGTCAGATGGGGTCTGATGTCTCTTCTATGGCTATGTGTGTGTATCCTGCTACTTTGATGCATATGGTTGTGCAAGAAAAACCAACAAACCCACAAATCCAAACACTGCTTAAGGAATTTGCTCCTGTTTTTGAAGTACCAAAAGAACTACCACCCAAAAGATCTCATGACCATACCATACCTTTATCACCAAAAAACTCACCTGTGAACATTAGACCTTACAAACACCCACCCACTCAGAAGGATGTAATTGAGTTGATGGTTAAAGAGTTACTTGAAGTTGGTGTAATCAGAAACAGTCAAAGTCCATTCTCTTCACCCATTGTCATGGTTAAGAAAAAAGATGGAACATGGAGGATGTGTATTGATTATAGGCAACTCAATAAGCATAGAATCAAGGATAAGTTTCCCATACCTGTGATTGAGGAGCTGCTTGATGAGCTCAATGGTTCTAAGGTGTTTTCAAAACTTGATCTCAGGTCTGGCTACCATAAAATAAGGATGAATGATGATGACATTCACAAAACAGCTTTTAGAACCCATGAAGGTCACTATGAGTTTTTAGTGATGCCCTTTGGTCTTACTAATGCTCCCTCAACCTTCCAGTCTTTGATGAACTCTGTGTTTAAACCATTTTTGAGAAAATTTGTGCTAGTTTTCTTTGATGACATATTGATATACAGCAAAAGTGAGGAAGAACATTGGAAACACTTGAAGCAGGTATTACAAGTGATGCAACAAAATACTCTTTTTGCTAAAGAGAGTAAGTGCTTCTTTGGTGTTCATAAGGTGGAGTATCTAGGCCACATTATTGCAGCTGAAGGGGTGTCAATAGATCCTTCAAAGATTCAAGCTATGCAAGAGTGGCCTACACCAAAAACAGTCAAGCAACTAAGAGGTTTCTTGGGTCTAACAGGTTACTATAGAAGATTCATTCAACATTATGCTTTGATAAGTAAGCCCTTGACAAACTTGTTAAAGAAAAATGCTATTGAATGAAATGAAGATGCACAACAGGCCTTTAACAGACTCAAGCAAGCTATGATACAATCACCTGTTCTCGCACTACCAAATTTTCAAAAGACTTTTGTGGTAGAAACTGATGCCTCAGGCATGGGAATTGGTGCAGTGCTTCAACAAGATGTACAACCCATAGCTTATCTCAGTAAAACCCTTGCTCCCAAACACCAATCTTTGTCTACTTATGAAAAGGAATTCTTAGCTGTGTTGATGGCATTGGACAAATGGAAAGGTTATTTGTTGGATAGGCATTTTAAAATCAAAACAGATCATTTCAGTCTCAAGTTCCTCTTAGATCAAAGGCTTACTACCCCATTCCAAGCAAAATGGTTACCTAAGCTTTTGGGCTATGACTATGAGATCTCATTCAAAAAAGGCAGTGAAAATGTGGTAGCAGATGCTCTATCCAGGGTTAATTGTGGCAGTGAGTTAAACTCTTTGATTCTTTCAACAATCACCAGTGACTTACTACAACAAGTTAAGGATAGTTGTGTGCAAGACACTGTGTTATTGGAAGTGCTTCAACAATTACAAGATGGTTCTTATGTTGGAAACAAGTATACCTTGGAAGCTGGAGTGTTGAAGAGGAAGGGCAAGCTAGTGGTGGGTAACAATGAACAATTGAGACTCACTATTGTGCAACATTACCATTCTGATGCAGTAGGTGGACACTCAGGTACTAATGTCACTACTCATAAGATTGGTACTTTATTTTATTGGAAGGGTATGCATAAGATGGTCAAAAAATTTATTAGAGAATGTGATGTGTATCAAAGGCAAAAGCCTGATTTAGCAGCTTACCCTGGGTACTTATAGCCTTTGCCTATTCCTGAGAAAGTGTGGTCTGAAATTTCTATGGATTTCATTACTGGCCTACCTATTGAAATCTTTGTGGTGGTAGATAGGTTAAGTAAATATGCACATTTTATGGCACTTAGTCACCCTTACACTGCAAGTTCTGTGGCTCAAGTGTTCCTGGATTATGTTTACAAGTTGCATGGCCTACCAACTTCAATTGTCAGTGATAGAGACAGTGTATTCCTTAGCCACTTTTGGCAGTCACTCTTTAAGTTGCTGAAAGTAGACCTCAAGATGTCCACTGCATACCATCCCCAAACAGATGGTCAAACTGAGGTTGTAAACAAGTGTTTAGAATGCTACTTAAGGTGTATGACAGGGGAAAGACCAAAGGAATGGGTGTAATGGTTATCTTTAGCAGAGTTTTGGTACAATACAAACAAGCATTCTTCCACCAATGTGACCCCTTTTGAGGTAGTTTATGGTCAAAAGCCACCTCTTCATACTCCCTATTTGGCTGGAGAAAGTGATGTGGAGACTGTGGATAGAACATTACAAGCTAGAGAATCTGCCATTGAAATTCTCAAGTTTCACATGAAGAGAGCTCAAGACAGGTTCAAGAGTTATGCAGATAGAAGAAGGTCTGAAAGAGAATTCCAGGTTGGTCAATGGGTATACTTAAAGCTTCAGCCTCATAGGCAAGTAACCATTAGGCCAAGTCAACAAAATAAGTTGTCAGCAAAGTACTATGGTCCTTTCTTAATTGTGGGCAAAGTGGGTGCAGTGGCTTACACTTTGGATTTACCTAGTACTAGTCAGATCCATCCAACCTTCCATGTATCCCAATTGAAGTTGTGCCAAGGTAATGCTGTGAGAATGGGCATTTTACCTCACTGTGGTGAAGATGGGTTGCTAGCAGTGGAGCCTGAAGAAATTCTAGATAGGAAGCTAGCAAAAGTCAACAACAGAGCTGTTGTCTATTGGTTGGTGAAATGGGCTAATCATAGTGTGGAAGATGCTACTTGGGAATTGACTGAAGATTTGATACAAAGATTTCCAGAGTTTCCAGTTAATTCTTGAGGTCAAGAATTTTATAAGAGGGATGGATTGTAACAAACTAGAAATGAGAAGTCAAAATTAGAAAAGTGAACCCAAAAAGTCAAACAACAATTGGCGGGAAAAGCTGTTAGCTTTTCCCAAACCACCTTTTATACCCTTTTCCACTTTCATTTCCATCATTCTGAAACTTGTAATTTCTCTCTGTTTTCTCTCAATTTCATTGTAAACAATTCCACATTTGATAATAACAAATCATTTTCGAGTCATATTTCTTATCTGTTGATTCTTGAATGGTTTGTGGCTATTGAACTTGTATTTTCATTTCTATTGATTTCTAAATACATGTTTCAGGAGGGGATTCCCCAGATCAGTAAAGGTTGATATTCACTGGAAAGCAGCTCGAGGACGGTCGTACCTTGGCCGATTACAATATCCAAAAGGAGTCCACCCTCCATCTTGTGCTCAGGCTTAGGGGAGGAATGCAAATCTTTGTCAAGACCCTTACTGGCAAGACCATTACTTTGGAAGTCGAAAGCTTAGACACCATCGATAACGTTAAAGCCAAGATTCAAGACAAGGAAGGAATTCCTCCAGATCAGCAGAGGTTGATCTTTGCCGGCAAAGCAGCTTGAGGATGGACGTACCCTGTCCGACTACAACATCCAGAAGGAATCAACCCTCCATCTTGTGCTCAGGCTAAGAGGAGGTATGCAGATCTTCATCAAGACTTTGACCGGGAAAACAATTACTTTGGAAGTTGAGAGTTCTGACACGATTGACAATGTCAAGGCCAAGATCCAAGACAAAGAGGGGATCCCTTGCGGATTACAACATCTAGAAGGAATCGACCCTCCATTTGGTTCTGCGTCTAAGAGGTGGTATGCAAATTTTTGTGAAGACCTTGACTGGCAAGACGATCACCCTCGAGGTGGAAAGCTCAGACACTATTGACAATGTGAAGGCGAAGATCCAGGACAAGGAAGGCATTCCTCCAGACCAGCGGAGGCTTATCTTTGCAGAGAAGCAGCTCGAAGATGGACGTACCCTTGCTGATTACAACATTCAGAAGGAGTCCACTCTCCACCTTGTCTTCGTGGTGGTAACTGAATGAAATCTCAGTTCTTATCTTGCTTTTCGATGTTTGTGGATGTTTCTTTGTTAATGTTCTATGTTACTCTTTACAAGTGTTGATGAGCAATGTGATACTTGTTTGATTCGAAATAATAATAATTTTGTTTGGTGACTTGGATTTTGTGAATGTTCATATGGCTTTGTTTCTGTTGTTAGTGAGCTTATGATATGTCTCATTGCCTTGGCATAAACATTGTTCTCAAGTGCACCAAGTATCCAGCAATTTGAACACTTGGAATGAACCAAAGTGTAGTATATATGGAAAAGAGTCAAATGGCCATGCCTAAAGATTAAACCAAAAGGATGATGACATCTAAACCTACAACTAACTCTATCATTGACGTTGGAGCTTATGACCCTAAATCTCGGATTTACTTGAGACAAGGATCCATCGTCATTGTGCCCGCCCAGTTTGTAATAAACATACTGCAAAGTCAGTTACTTCACAGATATACTTCAACGCGTAAACTATGTTCCTATATGGAGCAACCAGCTTACCAAATAGCGTTTATCATCAAAATATCATACCTAACCATAGCCAACCATTTATAGTGCACCAACAATTATCATGTTCAGGCCACACTGAACACACTTGAACTAGGTTTATGCCAAGCCAATGAGACAATTATATGCTAAAACTAAACCAAATCAAAGCCGAACTATCCCGGTTCTTCTTGAGTAAGGTAATTCAGAGCCGAACCCTCCTCCACGACTACCTTAAAACTAATACAGTTTCAGTAAATCAGTACACTGAACTGGTTGCTTAGCTTCGATGTCCCCAACCATTATAAATGCTTGTATGCTTATTCTATTTTCAGTCAAGCTGTGAAAACTCATTATTCTGACTGCACATAATCTCTTCAACAATGATCAAGTAAAATGAACTAGAGGTTTTACTCAGCTACAGGGACGGAGCCAGGGGGTTCCCACGGGTGCCCGGGCACCCCATGGATTTTGTCGATATAGTGTTAATTTTTCGAAAAAAACATCGATTTTTCCTAAAGTTATCTTAAATGCACCCGGTCCATCGAAATGTGTTTTTAATATTACTGTTCAAATTTTTTTTTGCACACGGTCATATTTCGTCTTGGCTCCATCCCTGCTCAGCTACTGATCCAGCTTTGCTCAGTTTTGGCTTAACTTAAAGTATGTGCAATTCTATATCTATTCTAAGTGTTAAGATTAGAGTTCTCTACGCTCGGGCTCGTTTTTTTAACACACACTAGTACAAAAATGGCCTATCGTCACACATGGTCGATTTCAAACGGTCACACTGTAACATATTTACGTGACTAAATGTATGAAAATAAAATAAACATCCACACTCTATCCGACTTGTGTGACCATTTCGGAAGATATATGTCACACATTTGTGTATTTATGTGACTAGAGGGTAACTGGTAGATATTTTTCGATCATTTAGTCACGTTTAATTTGGGACGTGTGGCCGATACAAATCAGCTTTAAGCATTAGTTACACTACAGATATACATATGTGACAAATTTATGTCACACAATTTGAAGAGTGTGACCAAAATAGATATATGGTCACATGAAGTAATTGTGTATGTGGCTAAATTATATAGTCAAGTTTGTCACACATTATTTAAACGTGACTGCTATTCTTTGCTAAATACTTAGCCACATATGAATTTTAAATGTGTGACAACTGAAAAGTAAGTTTGAAGCGTTAGTCACGATATGCATTTAAAAGTGACAAATATATGTCATACACTTGAAGAGTTGATAACGCTCAAAATTAACATGTTTTTAGTCACGTTATTGTTTGTTTTACGCATGGAAATTGGTCATATTTGTATATATTTGTTACTTAATCGTGGAAAAGTGTGTATGCTAGCCAAATACAGGAAAATGAAGAAAAAGACGTAAAAACGATCAATAAATGAAGATTTATGCATGTACGAAGAATTCCCGACAAATGAAAGTCTCTTGGAGTATATTCGAGAAGATTAAAGTCATGAAGTTGTCACTCCAAAGACTCAAGAATAAAGTACAAGAAGGAAAACGAGAAGTGAAATTAAGAAAAGAAGCTAAAACGAAGAATTATTGGAAGACTCGTTGTTCCCGACACACCTTCACCATTTTGGCCATAAGTTTAGCATACGAACTCCGTTTGACCTTCCGTTTTTGGCCACGGAAAGCTAAGAGAAAGATCTACAACTTTGATGTTTATGGTGTTCTGCCAAAATGCATCCATCTGATCGGATGGAGAGAAACCGATCGGATGGATCAAAATGTCTCATCCATCCGATCGGCATGGTCCCGTATCCGATCGGATGGATGATTCTGACCTCCCTAAGTTATTTTTAATGCTTATTTAAGTGCCATTAAGCCCCAAGTCCGATCATGTCTCCATAATAACTCCATTTACTGCTATTTTATGACACTTTGTGCCCAAGAAACTTGCTTGGAGGCTAAGGCTTGATTTCTATTATAAATAAGACCATTTTGGCTTGGTTCTAAGTGTGCAAATCGAGCCTCCACCCTCAAGGACGAATTTCCACCAAAATTAAGGTACAATTCCAGCCTCCACCTTAAAGGAAGAATTGTTACCGTGTGCACTTCTAGCCTCCACCCTAAAGGAAGATTTGGCACCAAAACAAAGGCGCGATTCCAGCCTCCACCTTAAAGGAAGAATTGTTGCCAACTTACCATGGTGAATATCAAGCCTCCACCCTAAAGGACGAATCTTCACCAAGTGCATTTCTAGCCTCCACCCTAAAGGAAGAATTGTCACTACCTTTGCCTATTGTAATTCATACTTTGGGTAAACTTTGTTACTTTTATATTTCATGATGCTTATGATTACCATGTTTGTTAAAGACTTATGTTCGGTTGAATAATATATGGTTAGTTGAGAATTGTTCACTACATTGGTGAATAGTTTATCTAGAGTGTGGTTGCTATAGTTCCACGTGTTTCTTATCATTGTAATTCTCAAGCTAGTTTGGTTAAATTAGAACTTGTCTCGTTTATTGTTTTGATTAATTATTATTGTGGTTTGATCCGTGAAAATCATAACCACCAACTTGTTACTTGCTTAAACAAACAAACAACACTTGAGTGCAACCAAGTCTCTTGGGACGACCTCGACTTACCCACCTTTACTACATCGAACGAGTATACTTGCTCGTATGTGCTAAATTACTAAACGGAGAATTCGTGTTTATAAATTTTAAAACTTGCACTAACAGAAAGCACATCAAGTTTTTGGCGTCCAACCGATCGGTTGGATCTCTCGGTAAAATTTTTTAAGTTTTGTTATTTTGTGTTTTCTTTAGTATTTAATGTTTGGTTTATGTGAGTTAATGTTTAGTAAGTGCTAATATTGCTTAGTTGCTTATTTAAATGTTAATTTTAGTGTTATGTTTAGTTATATTTCATTTTTCGTATTTTGTTCTTGTGTGTTTGTGTTTAGATCGTATAAGTTTAAGTGTCTTTTGGTTTTTCCAAGAGTGTCATTTCTTTTACTAACTTAAATCGGTTTTGCTATTTTTACTATTTAGTACGTTGTGAAATAAATAAGATTGTTTTAAATAAAATGTTATCGAACTTTGTTGGGTATGTTCATGTAAACTCACAAGTCTTACTCGTCACTCGGGCCACAGAGGGTTCTAAAAGGCTTGTTGCCTATGATAATGCAACTGTGCATGCCTACGAAGTGAGTTTTAGGATTTTCGCGTTTTTTGTAGTCTTAGTTTGTTTTGCAGATTTAATAAGCTCTTGGAGATTGGATTATTGGATTATTGGTGACTTTATACTTGGTGTGTTGATGTTTTGTTGAATCGAAATCGATTGATCTCACATGCTTAGCACCTTATCATATGGAGTTCGATCGCGATTTCTACGGCCCGGGAAGTTTCGTTTCTCTTGGACTATCTATTTATTTATTTCCCTACTTTACATGCTTTGAAGTTTATTTTTCACATTAAAGACAATGCTTAACTTAAGTGTGGGGGAAAGTAAAATAATGGAAAACGAAACTCATTTTTAATTTTCTATTTTTTTGGGCCAAATATTTAAAATATGTATACTTGTTTGCCCTTGTGATCTAGTTGCTTTCACATTTTTAGGATAATATTTTAGAATAACTGGATCCATCCACTGGTGAAATCTGTAATTTTGAATAATTTGAGATGTGTCCCGATTAATATTGCAATCCATTCTGGGATCGATAACATTTGCTAGCACATATTATAGCCCTTTCCACTAAATTGTGAGGATTTGAGCCTGTTTCTTATATAGCATACATCTTTTATGCTTGAATCTTTTGCTATGAGTGTGCCGGTGATTTTATTTATTCTAGAACTTGTACTTGTAAATCATTACGAGACCGCTGTAAGATCGCATTCGTGTGATCAAGTTTATAAATTGAAGCTCAAAGTAAGGAAAATGAAGAAAAAGACGTAAAAACGATCAATAAACGAAGATTTATGCATGTACGAAGAATTCCCGACAAATGAAAGTCTCTTGGTGTATATTCGAGAAGATAAAAGTCATGAAGTTGTCACTCCAAAGACTCAAGAATAAAGTACAAGAAGGAAAACGAGAAAAGAAATTAAGAAAAGAAGCTAAAACGAAGAATTATTGGAAGACTCGTTGTTCCCGACACACCTTCACCATTTTGGCCATAAGTTGAGCATATGAACTCCGATTTAGGTGATTCAAGCGGCCACGGAAAGCTAAGAGAAAGATCTACAACTTTCATGTTTATGGTTTTCTGCCAAAATGCATCCATCCGATCGGATGGAGCCCATCCGATTCGGATGGAGCTAGATGTCTCATCCATCTGATCGGGATGGAATCCAACCAATTCGGATGGATGATTCTGACCTCCCCAAGTCATTTTTAATGCTTATTTAAGTGTCTTTAAGCCCCAAGTCCGATCGTGTCTCCATAATAACTCCATTTACTGCCATTTTATGACACTTTGTCCCCAAGAAACTTGCTTGGAGGCTAAGGCTTGATTTCTATTATAAATAAGACCCTTTTGGCTTAGTTCCAAGTGTGCAAATCGAGCCTCCACCCTCAAGGACGAATTTCCACCAAAATAAAGGTACAATTCCAGCCTCCACCTTAAAGGAAGAATTGTTACCGTGTGCAAATCGAGCCTCCACCCTGAAGGACGAATTTCCACCAAAATAAAGGTACAATGTGAAGATCGTTGTAGCTCTTAGACGATGTCTAATATTAACTATATCTAGGAACACATAATAACGAAAGCGGAATATTCAAACAATGAATCAACGTTATCATGAACAAGGTTTTTCATTATCATTATCTTCTAACGATTAACAAACTAATTAACATGTTCTACCTTGATCAAGTAGAACACATTATCTAAACTAAAACACTAAAACCTAGACGTTTATCTCCTACGCCTAGGTTACACACACACACCTTTAGTAGACTACATTATGGAAGACTTGTTAATAGAATCCTACACCCTTGATCTCTTTATATAGAGAGATATTAGGGTTTACAAAATACTACGAAGGACTAATAAATAAAACTTCTTTTGCAAGCAAGTCCTTCCCCATCTTTTGTAGAATTCCTTCTTGTCACTTTAAGCCCTTCATGTTTCATTCTTCTTGTTTTGTATCATCAAATCAATAATAGACCCAACAATCTTCCCCGATTTGATGATGACAAAACAAACACCTTCTTGTACGAACTTCCCTAGACAAAGTAGAAAAGTTGAGAATCAAATCTCGCCATGAACGAAACAATCTTGTCTTCCCCTTGATTCATGCAATGCCACTCCAACATCTCTTCAACATCTCTTCCCCTTTTTGTTATCAACAAATAGAGAACGTATGCAAATAATGATCTTGACCACCACTAACCAATACCACACTTCTAATCAAAGCCTTCCAATGTTTCAAATTGCCCTCCATGAAGAACACCAAAATGCTTACGAATAATGAATCCAAAACAATAGAAACTCCAACTAGTAATAGTAGTAATGATTAACAATAGTAAAAATCAAACACTTCCCCTTGAGTGGTGCATGTACATCAAATGATTAAACACATCATTAGATACTTCCCCTGAAATCAATGTGTTTACCATCTCTTGAATCTTCAATTCTGTAAGCTTCTTGTAATGATCACTGATGAAGAAAACCAAATATAACAAACTTGATGAAGAAGTTGAACAACCCAAACTTGTGTCTTATATCTTGTACTAACCACGTGACTCCAAATTTATATGTACTGGAAATATAAGTAGACCGCAATCCCTTGACAAAATCCTCAACTAATATCAGACACTGAGCACTACAATGTAACTCCTTTAAGTGATAGCCAATGTGTGCATAGAGCATCATAAGAAAAATCACACTCTTTGGCTAGATTTATCAAGTCTTTGTCACTTCTTTAACGCACGAACAAGTTATCTCCAAAGTGTAACACCCACTTTGAGATATGATAAGAACACGCACCTGTGAAACTCAACTAAAACATCAAATAAATGATATTCAACCTTCTTCGTAATCAATTAATCAAATAAACCAAATAACGAGCCTTTAATCTTTTAAGAACAAAACTTCTTCCTCTGTGTGTGTACCAAATAATCAGTCTGTGTGTGTAATCCAAAACTAATCAAACTTATATATATACTTCCCCTCATTGCTCGTAAACCATACATAATTATTGAACCATAAAGCTCTTTTCTTGTCTCCATAAATCATCTTCAAATTCACGCAGCAGTACTTTGAGAGAGAGGAGCAGTACTTTCATATATATGAGCAGTACCTTGAAAACAATGGAGCAGTAATTTGATTCGACAAGCAGTACTTTGAAATACATAGCAGTACTTTCAATAATGACTTGAGAGCAGTACTTTAAACCAAGAGCAGTACCTTCAAAATAAAGAGCAGTACTTTGGTTGGACAACAGTACTTTAACATGTACAAGAAGTCTTCGATGAAACCTGTTTGACAACCTTAGACTCCAGGTTTGAGGAATAATTAATCCCACCAATTAGCAGCAACAATGTCTTTGTAACCACTTGCGACAAATCAGCACAGTCAAAACAAAAACAAAACATCAATTGATACTTTATTTTAATGCTCCACCGTCCCACTCAATACCAAATCATATAATAAGCATGTTCCCTTGACAAAAACACCTTTGCTCAATTTATAAACGCCAACATAATCAAACGAGATTAAAATAATATCACCAAGGATCATACTAAAGTCGATCAGGACAAACAAGAATGACGTCTGACCATAATCCACCAATCGCAAAATCTTAACAAATCGACCCATGTGATACTTAATTAGTACGAGTTTTATTAATGAATCAGCCAATCCACTTGCAGTTATCCACGGCAAAAGTATAGTTCTTCAATTGAATTAATATTAAATTGACAAGTAATATTAATTGAATATGAATCTTAACATGATAGCCCTACCGACTCTCCATAAAGTTTTCACCAATCAGAATGGATCAAAAAAAAATTATTAACGATTACCTCAGAACTTCTTTTTCAAATCTGCTTCTGTCCGACAGTAAAGACTTCTCTAAACCAGTGTTTTACCGACTTTAAAACCTTGTAGATCCCTAGATATCACGAGCAACCTGTCTCTTGATACCAATTGTGAAGATCGTTGTAGCTCTTAGATGATGTCTAATATTAACTATATCTAGGAACACATAATAACGAAAGCGGAATATTCAAACAATGAATCATCGTTATCATGAACAAGGTTTTTCATTATCATTATCTTCTAACGATTAACAAACTAATTAACATGTTCTACCTTGATCAAGTAGAACACATTATCTAAACTAAAACACTAAACCCTAGACGTTTATCTCCTACGCCTAGGTTACACACACACACCTTTAGTAGACTACATTATGGAAGACTTGTTAATAGAATCCTACACCCTTGATCTCTTTATATAGAGAGATATTAGGGTTTACAAAATACTACGAAGGACTAATAAATAAAACTTCTTTTGCAAGCAAGTCCTTCCCCATCTTTTGTAGAATTCCTTCTTGTCACTTTAAGCCCTTCATGTTTCATTCTTCTTGTTTTGTATCATCAAATCAATAATAGA
>LBNU01003809.1:147907-163145 GCA_014162995.1 Artemisia annua | reverse complement strand
TTCATGATGCATATGATTACCATGTTTGTTAAAGACTTATGTTCGGTTGAATAATATATGGTTAGTTGGGAATTGTTCACTACATTGGTGAATAGTTTATCTAGAGTGTGGTTGCTATAGTTCCACGTGTTTCTTATCATTGTAATTCTCAAGCTAGTTTGGTTAAATTAGAACTTGTCTCGTTTATTGTTTTGATTAATTATTATTGTGGTTTGATCTGTGACAATCATAACCACCAACTTGTTACTTGCTTAAATAATCAAACAACACTTGAGTGCAACCAAGTCTCTTGGGACGACCTCGACTTACCCACCTTTACTACATCGGACGAGTATACTTGCTCGTATGTGCTAAATAAATAATTGGATAAATCGTGTTTATAAATTTCCACCAAAATAAAGGTACAATTCCAGCCTCCACCTTAAAGGAAGAATTGTCACCGTGTGCAAATCAAGCCTCCACCCTCAAGGACGAATTTCCACCAAAATAAAGGTACAATTCCAGCCTCCACCTTAAAGGAAGAATTGTCACCGTGTGCAAATCGAGCCTCCACCCTCAAGGACGAATTTCCACCAAAATAAATGTACAATTCCAGCCTCCACCTTAAAGGAAGAATTGTTACCGACTTACAATGGTGAATATCAAGCCTCCACCCTAAAGGACGGATTTTCACCAAATGCATTTTTATCCTCCACCCTTAAGGAAGAATTGTCACTACATTTGCCTATTGTAATTCATACTTTGGGTAAACTTTGTTACTTTTATATTTCATGATGCTTATGATTACCATGTTTGTTAAAGACTTATGTTCGGTTGAATAATATATGGTTAGTTGGGAATTGTTCACTTACATTGGTGAATAGTTTATCTAGAGTGTGGTTGCTATAGTTCCACGTGTTTCTTATCATTGTAATTCTCAAGCTAGTTTGGTTAAATTAGAACTTGTCTCGTTTATTGTTTTGAATAATTATTATTGTGGTTTGATCCGTGACAATCATAACCACCAACTTGTTACTTGCTTAAACAAAAAAACAACACTTGAGTGCAACCAAGTCTCTTGGGACGACCTTGACTTACCACTACTATACTACAACTGACAAGGGTATACTTGCCCGAATGTGTTCCTAGTTAACCGGTAATTCTTGTTTCTATAAATTTTAAAACATGGTTGGCAAAACGCACATCAAGTTTTTGTCCAACCGATTCGGTTGGATCTCTCGGTAAAATTTTTTAAGTTTTGTTATTTTGTGTTTTCTTTAATATTTAATGTTTGGTTTATGTTGGTTAATGTTTAGTAAGTACTAATATTGCTTATTTGCTTTATGTTTAAAGTTATGTTTAGTTATTTTTCATTTTTCGTATTTTGTTCTTGTGTGTTTGTGTTTAGATCGTATAAGTTTAAGTGTCTTTTGGTTTTTGCAAGAGTATCATTTCTTTTATTCTACTTAAACTTGTGTTTTGCATTTTTAAATATTTAGTACGTTATAAATAAATAATACATGTTTTTAGTAAAATAAAATGTTTTGAACTTTGTGGGTATGTTCACTGGAAACCCTCACGAGACTTCACTCGTCCACTCGGGCCACCGAGGGGTTTAAAAGGCTTGTTGCATACGCAAAATGCAACCGTGATGCCTACGAAAGTGAGTTTTAGAATTTTACGCGTTTTTGTGGTTTAGTTTGTTTTTACAGATTTAATAAGCTCTTGGAGACTTGGATTATTGGTGACATTGTACATGGTGTGTTGATGTTTTGTTGGAAGCGAAATCGATTGATCTCACATGCTTAGCATCTTATCATATGGAGTTCGATCGCGATTTCTACGGCCCGGGAAGTTTCGTTTCTCTTGGACTATCTATTTATTTATTTTTCCTATTTTACATGCTTTGAAGTTTATTTTTTACATTAAAGACAATGCTTAACTTAAGTGTGGGGGAAAGTAAAATAATAGGAAAAATGAAACTAATTTTCAAATTTCTAATTTTTGGGCCAATTTAAAATTTTGTATACTTGTTTGCCCTTGTGATCTAGTTGTTTTCACATTTTTAGGATAATATATTAGAATAACTGGATCATCCCACTGGTGAAATCGGTAATTTTGAAAAATTCGAGATGTGTCCCGATTAATATTGCAATCCATTCTAGGATCGATGACATTTGCTAGCACGTTTTATAGCCCTTTTCACTAAATTGTGAGGATTTAAGCCTGTTTCATATATAGCATATATCTTTTATGCTTGATCTTTTTTTTTCCAAGGAAAAGGTAAATAATATAAAACAAAAAATTATTTACAAACAACTAGCACAAGGTAGGAACTTTATGGACAACCCCAAAACAGCCCAACACTTGCCTAAAAAAACAAAAAAATACCAATAAGGACAATACCAAAATACCAAGGTACTCCCAAACACAATAGAATACAGGTCTATAAGCTTAAACTACCATCAAACTCATACTCTGAATCCATGGAGAAATACAAAGGGACCAACCAATGTACACCCAAACATCACCATATGAGAAGATAGATAGCAAGCAACTGTAACTATTAGTGAAATGGGAGAAACCATACAAACTAACAATACTATAGCCATAAGGAAATGCACTATAAAACATCAACCATATGCTGATCCATCAACACCACAAAAGAATCCTGAAGTATTCAAAACAGTCACAGGCCCACCATAACAAAGCAATCCAGAATATCAAATAACTCATAAGTCTGGTAATTATCATCACCAGTATAGCAAACACAAGCAGCAGCAAGCAAGAAAGTCTTCTCCTTAAAAAACCTCGTCAAGTAAAACCCATAGGGCAAAACCTTGAATAAGGAAAAAGAGTAAGACCTTTCTAAGTCATGAGAAATAAAGCTGCAACAAGTATTCCATAGACCCTTAGCATCAAATTCAGCAAGTCTACTACATATCACCAAAGGTAGGCAACCTGCATAACAGCTAACAAAAATGAAATAGTTAGAATTACCCCTCAATGCAAAAACTGGATCACTACACCACCACCCAGTCTTCCACATTATGAGAATCCTACTCTTCCAGTCATTAGCCCCTTTGCTAAGCCTTCTACCTATACCATCCATGATCCAAACCCCCTTTAAGAAAATCCTATTACACTCCCACATTCCAGTACTCGCATCAAAATCCCAATCAGAGCAAAACCAAACCAAACTACTATCCCAAACATACCAAGAGACAGTATCCACAAAAAGATAAGATCTACTCATCAAGAACCATATCATCTTTCAACAACTCTTCAACCAGATACCTATACTTAATGTTCTTATCAATAGGAAAACACCAAATTTCAGCAGCAGCCATCACATCAGTAGTAACATTAATCTTTAAACCCATAATCCTGAATCTCACAGAATCAACAATAACTTTAAATAATTCATCTTCAGTTCTACCATAACTACCAAAAAGTCTCATGTTTCTTTCCTGCCAAATGAAATACACAGCTGCACCTAATACTAGCCTCTGAATCACACTCCAAATGGTATTCCTAGCAGGCATATTCACCACACAAGAAATAATCTGAGCCCAATTATTAGAGACTGCACTAAGTTTAGCCATACTCTTTAATCTCTCCCAAAGCCTTCTAGAAAAGATACAACTGAAGAACAAGTGGCTATGTGAATCTTTACACTGCTTACAGAATGGGCAACACATATCCAATATATTAAGCCATCTAGAAATTCTATCTTGGGTTTTCAAGCTACCTTTTATGGCCATCCATAGAATAAATGAATGCCTAGGCACACATTGACTAAACCACACATGATTATACCATATCACTTTAGGATAACTGTTCTTAATATTTTTCCAGACCTCCTTAACAGAAAACTTCTTCTCCTTACCCTTATTATTAATCCAAACAATCCTATCATCAATATCAACCTTAAGTTTAGGCACCTGGATGTTCAAAACAGCACCAAATCTATCACTCCAGTCTCTTGGCCAACTCCAATTATCATTACTAATCAGTTGCCCAATCTTAACAGATCTATCCACACTACTCATCATAAGAGTTGCATAATTAACAAGATTACAAAGAGGCCCACTTTCATGCCATCTATCAAACCAAAAGTAACATCTATCACCCTTTCCAATCTTACAATGCACAAAATTTCTAACTTTATCTCTAAGGGACAGAATTTGCCTCCAACACCAGGAAGTATCCTGGTTTGGCTTTACAACCCAAACACTATCATTTTTGAGCCACTGAGTTTTAACCCATTTAACCCAAATAAACCCATTATCAATAAGGACATTCCACAAATGCTTTGCCATTAGAGCCTCATTCCATGTATGCAGAGACTTAAGGCCTAAACCACCCTCATTTTTTTTGATACATACCTCTTTCCAAGCCACACTATATCTTCTACTTCTCTTCCCATCAGTTTTCCAAAGAAAGCACTTAAGCATTTTATCTATATCATCACAAATACCCTGAGGCAAGATAAATATAGAAGCCCAATTGATGAGACGAAAAATGTTACGTTTTTAGGGGTCGGTTTGAGTCCTAATTCGTATGTTTTTGGTTTGGATTTCACCCAAAGTCGTTTCTTTTCTCATTTTAGGTACTTTTGAAGGGAAAATCACAAAAGAAGCATTTTCGGGCGTTTTCGGAGTGAAAAAGTGCGGAAAACAACAAAAACTCAAAAGACCTTGAAGATTACAGAAGGTGACGCCGTCACACTTTACAAGGTGACGCCGTCAGGAACAAGTGAAGTCCAGAATTGGAAAAATACTCGTGACGGGCCAGAGAGTTCGTAGTGCAAATTGGTGACGCCGTCAACCAAGGCCGTCAGATCTGGAACCAGCAATTATGACCACGTCAAGGAAGGCCGTCTGAAAACCCTAATCGCCGAGCTGACGACGTCACCTATTGGGTTGACGCCGTCAGCCCGCGTTTTCTATATATATAGAACGATTTTTCTTTACTTTATATAACTTGGGAGAACTAGAGTCGAATTTTGGTGTGAAGAACTTTAGGGTTAAATCCTAGTTCGTGTATTAGTGACCTTAGAGGGTATCCTAACCCCTCTAACTTGCATGTTTAATCCAAGATAAGTCTTTATTCATACAATATGTCTATGTGTTGTGTGATTTATGCTTGTACTTGTCTTTCTTTTAACATGGTAGGCTAATTTACTTTGTGTTTGCTTAGATCTAATGAAACCTAACTATTGATTATCATGTGATGTGTATGTTGTGATTCTATTTGGATGAATGTTTCATTTACGTTAGACTAGAGAAAACTGGCTAATCTCCTATACGGTAACAAGCTTGAACGTCTTTAGAAAGGTGAATCGTATGTGCGTTATCGATTTTAAGGTAGTATTTCATGCATAGGTTGCTATCGGTGAACTCATGATAGGATGCTTGACGTATCGTCATAGAGTGAGGTAGGAACTTATAGAGTTAGGGAATTGAACGCACTCCCTACGACTTGTTAGGAATACACCCGTCATCCACGCAAACTCAACATACTAATTACATGGTAAAAGATAGTTAGGGAGTAATGAAATCTAAGTAAACACTATTCTCCACCACTGATTTTCTCTAAAACAAAAAAATACAAAAATATAAGTAGCTTAGAAGTAGATAACTTGGGTTAGTTGACTAGCAACTAATTCCGCCCTATCCTCCAAAACCAGAGATTTTACTGCTTTCATAAAACATAAAAAATACAAAAAGAATCTTCCTCCACCCTTAGACCTAGATTAGAGTAGCCTTTAGCCTAACGAACACTATTCCCTGTGAGAGAACGATCAATCCCCCGGTACTTGCCACTACACTAAACTACATCGGTCAGGTACACTGCCTGGTGGGGATTGCAAGCTTCTCGAGATCCCTCGAGAGGTAAAACGTAGTGCGTGGTGCAATCCACACGCATCACCAATACACATTTAAAGAGTTAAGAACAGAAGCAATTAACTGTAATCTCCCAGCAAAAGATAGACTATTATTCTGCCACCCATCAATCCTCTTCTTCACATTATCAAGCAGAACAGAGCAATCATTCCTAGAGATTCTATTAGAGTCAAGGGGAATACCCAAATACCTGACAGGTAAAGAACCTTCACAAAATGGCATAACCAGTCCGATTTTTTGCTTGACCCCCTCAGAGACATTTCCAAAGTATACACTACTCTTTTCCATGCTAGGTCTCAAACCCGAAGCCAAACAGAACTCATCCAAGGACCTTCTAATAACTAAAGCAGAATATTTATCTCCATGGCAGAACAACATAACATCATCAGCAAAACAGAGATTAACAATACCTAACTTCTTGCATCCCCAATGATATTTGAACTTCTTCTCAAGCTTAACTTGTCTTTTCAGCATCAGTGTAAGAACTTCCATTACAATAGTGAACAGGTAAGGGGATATGGGATCCCCTTGCCTCAATCCTCTCTTTGCTTTAAAAAAACCATGAGATTCTCCATTGATGTTGATGGAGAAGGAAGCAGTCTTCAAACACACCATAATCCAATCAACCATGTTCTTATGGAATCCAAACTTACAAAGACAAAATTCCAAAAATTCCCATGATACAGTATCATAAGCTTTCTGGATGTCTACTTTAAAAGCACATCTACCCACTTTTTTAATACTAGAATACCCACTCATCAATTCTTGAGCCACCATAATGTTATCACTTATATGCCTTCCTTCAATAAAGGCACTTTGATTCTCATCTATCAATCCATTAAGCACTCCTTTAACTCTATTAGTAATCACCTTACTGATACACTTATAGACCACATTGCAACAAGCAATGGGTCTATAATCAGTGACCAATTGAGGAGATTTGCACTTAGGTACAAGAGAAATTAAAGTAGTGTTCAGTTGACCCAACATCTTACCACTGCTAAAAAACTCCTTGATGGCAGCACAAAAGTCATCTTTAATAGTATCCCATGCAACTTTAAAGAACTTGGCAGTAAACCCATCTGGGCCAGGGGCCTTGTTGTCATCAATATCAAAAAGTGCAGTTTTGATCTCATCATTAGTAACTACTCTCACCATGTGCAAAGCAGCTTCTTCATTCACCCTTCTTTCAAATAACATCTCAGGTTCCTCCATAGGAAAATTTTCATCACAAGTACCAAGGAAACTTTGAAAGTGAGAGACAAACTTTCCAGCAACATCTTCACCCTCAAAAGTATTACCCAAATTATCCTTGACACTAATAATTCTGTTCCTACTCATTCTCCATTTAAGCAAATTGTGAAAATAAGCACTATTGTGATCCCCTTCTTTAAGCCATTCAACTTTAGCCTTCTGCTTAAGAAGCTTCTCTTCATCAGGAATAGCTTCTTTATAAGCACTATTGAAAACCATTTCTTCATCTCTAAGAAGAGTGTTGTGAGGATCTTTATCAAGTTCAGCTTGTATTCTCTTCAATTCAACCCTTAAACTCTTTACCTTTTCAAATACATTCCCATTCTCCTTATTCATATTTCTCAAATGTATTTTCATACACTTAAGTTTCATTGCCAGTATATACATAGCATAACCATTCACAGGTTCCTTCCAACTCTCAGAAACAACATGCTTGAATTCTTTTTTATCAGCAAGAAAATTCATAAATCTAAAAGAGCTTTTCTTCCTCTTAACCAATCCAGGCAAAGTTAACATGGCAGGACAGTGGTCAGAGGTTACATAAGGGAGAAAAGAAGCAAAACATTCACTGAATAGATCCACAAATTCATTATTGCCCATAACTCTGTCTAATTTTTTCATAATTCCACTTTCAGGATCCTTTCTTTTCTGAACCCAAGTGAAAAATAGTCCCTTCTTAGCCAAATCATCCATTCCCAGAGTATCAATACAACTCCTAAATTCTTTTACCCCATGATTGTTATCAACCACACCCAAAGAGTGTTCATCAGCATACCTAATTACATTAAAATCTCCTAGGATAACCCAAGGCCTATTATCAACAAGAACCATATGATCCATCAGATTATCCCAAAGCTTAATTCTATCTTTTGCATCATTATGACCATAAATAAATGTCACAAAAAACTTTTTATTCTCCTGCAGAACTTTAACCTCAAAATGCATAACTTGGTCACAACTAGCAATCAAATTAGCACTTATACTATAGGGGTCCCATCCAACAGCAATTCTACAGCCTTTGTTACTCTCAACAGAGTTAGAAACCCAGTCCCAATTACCAAAAACATTGTTACAAACAGAGGTCACAACCTTTTTAATAAGTCTAGTTTCAATCACTGCACACATCTTCAAATTACTTTCAGAGATCAATAGCTTAACTTCATCCTGCTTAGAGGTGTTAGTCATACCTCTAATGTTCCAAGCAGCAAGTTGTATACTCATTTAACAGAAGATGAGGGGCCTGCATTATCATTTTCAACCATACTTGCCATAGCAGCATCCACAACATTGGACACAATATTCTGAGTCATGAAATCAGCATGTGCAGATGAGTCATCAGCCACTTCATCTTCCATGGTGACATCAATTTTTGATACTTCTTCAACCTTATTCTTACCCTTCTCCAATTCAATAACCCTGCTATTATAAAAGTCCACCATATCTTTAGTCCAACTCTCCTTTACAGCCTCTGTAATAGTTTTACCAGACAAAAGAAACAACTCCACTTCAGCCAATTGCTTCTTCAAAACCAATCCTTGAATTCTCTCCATTTCCATTTTGTAAGCATTACTGTAAACTACCCCAAAAGCTTGCTCCCTACTAACACCAGTACTTTCCATTTCAAAAGCAACACTCTCACTAGCCTTTTTATGACAGTTTTGTTCAATACTTTTCCTACTATTATTAATATCCCCCACTAGAATCCTAATTTTGTTCACCAAAAGATCCCTCTTATCACTGACCTTCATTTTTGCACATTTCTCTTTGTAATAAGCTTGTAAGTCATTTGGCCATTTTACAACTTCATCTTCATCAAAAGGAATTCCCATCTCACATGCAACATCAATATTGACCTTAACACCCTGCCATTCATTACCACTATCATCACCTTCACCCTTTGCAAGAGCATCAAACCTATTCTTACTTGTAAAATTCCTTTGGGCTATAAACTTAACCTTATCTTCCTTACCATTATTCATCTCCTTATTCTTCTCTTGATTCTTAATACCTTCTACCACAACTTCTTTACCTTTATCACTACTCTTCATTTGAACATTCTTTTTATCTGTATTCACCTGATAACTAGTATAACCACCTCTACCATTATATCCTCCTCTTCCTCTAAAACCAGGACCACCCCTTCTGATATACATACCACCTCCTCTACTACTACCAGTACCATAAGAGTTAAATGATTGAGTTTGAGACATACCAGCTTCTCCATTATTTCTTTGCACACCATGATTCCTGTTAGTCTTTCCATAGTCCACATACTGCCATCCATCCTCATTCTTTTGCACATCATTCTCCCTATTATTATTCTGCCCATAAGTATCATTCTTCACAATCTTCTCCTTATCAGATGAGACTCTATTAGTACATTTCTCAAGACTGTGACCAAAGACACAACAATGAGAACAAATGGGTGGTTGCCAAGCATACTCCACCTTCAAGCACATAGACCTATTCAACTTTCTATACCATATTTCAACAGAATCCACCAAACCTTTAGCAGCATCAACCTCAACAAGAACCCTAGCATAATTAGCTCTCCCTGACCCCTTTTCACACATAGCAGTAGTCACCTTGTCCATGATCAAAGGAGTTCCAATCCTACTAGCAATTCTACTTATACCCTCCACATTCCAAGCTTCTAATGGAACATTATACACTCTAACCCATAAAGGGATCCTAGAAGGTTCAGGCTTAACAAGACAATTACCAGCAGCCCATTTTTGAACAAACAACGGCTTTTGGTCAACAAGCCATGGTCCATTCTCAACAACTGCTTGTAATCCTTCTTCAGATTTGAACTTAAAGAAATAGAGACCACTCTCATTTACAATAATCTCCTCCAAATGAAAAGGTCTCCACATCCTTTTCAAGTGTCCAACGATATCCCTATAACTCATCTTCATCCTAACAAAATAACCTACAACAGTCAAACCCCACATTTTACTTCCTTCCTCAATGACTGGATCCATATCCACCACAGTTCTACCATCCCTAATAGCACATGGTACTAACCTTAGCTTATTACCACCAATGTACTTAGCACCATGAACAACATTACTAAACAACAAAGGCTTACTAGACTTGCTAGACTCATTCATTTCAACATCCTTGCTACCACTGCCATTCTCAATATTACTACTACTTATATTAATTCCATTACCACCACTATTATCATTACTAACAGATTTATTCTCTTCAACAACATTCTTAGTGCAACTAGGATTAAGTATAGGGTTTTGATCAAAAGGAACAGGCATTTCAACAAGATTATCAATACTACCCTGACTAACATTAGCACTATTTAATTCAGGAAACATAGCACTAACATTATCATTAGAATCATTAGCAAACACCCCTTCTTTTTTCTCCATACACTTACCTGCATCATTTTCCTCACCAGTAACATTATCAACCACACCCCCACTCTTGCCCATAACATCATCAACAACACTACCACTACCTTCCTTACCAAAAGAACTAATACCAGCTGCCTCACCACATTCCATATCATCAACACCCAAACCTAATTCACTACCCTTAGAGCTGGACCGAGTCATAACTTTTTTGAAATTAACATCAGTGGATTTAGATAATATTTTACGATGTTTCATAGTGTTAGTGGGTTTAGGATTCATAGTACGAGTAGTCTTCTTAGTTTTTAAATTCTTATCTGTCCTAGAACTTGGTGGATTCACCACCGGAGGTGGTGAAAGTAATTCATTAGGGTTAGGTGGTTTTGGTTCTTGTTCAGACATGATGAAGATGGATCTAAACAAGAATCATAATGAGAGTTAAGGATTAAGGATGTCAGAATTAGGGATCTGAGAAAATAAATGAGTATGTGAAAGTGTGTGAAACAGTACTAACGGATTTATAAAATGAATTTAATGAGATGAATAGTAGAGATTTTATGGTGAAATTTGTTATGGAAATGTGTAAAATTAAAAGGGGAATGCAAATCTAAAATCTAAATCAAGATCCAAGGGTTGGATCAAATTTAGATGATGAATTCATGATAAAATGTGTTAAAAAACTTAGAGAGAGAAACTTATGCTTGATCTTTTGCTATGAGTGTGCCGGTGATTTTATTTATTCTAGAACTTGTACTTGTAAATCATTACCAGACCGCAGTAAGATCATATTCGTGTGATATAAGTGTATTCGTGTGATAAAGAGGCAACCTTAGGAATAAAACCAAATGGCCATCCGTTTACAAAATAATTTTTACTAATCACATCGGTTAGTTGACCTCGTATTTGGAACCCATTTGTTAGCGTTTATCTTTAACGCTAGATACCCCTAGTTAAACCCTTTGAGCCATCCTTTTTCTTTTGTTACATCCAGAAAAATACAAAAATATTTTACACTTTAAACCTTAGCCTAACCCTTGTCAAAGTCTAAACGGTGGGTTGCTAGTTGCTTGGTATGTTGGATTGTTTTTATGATTATTAGTTAGCCACACTTTGTGATTCATGTGTGCCATTCCGACAAAGATGGAGACTGCAGCTTCTTATTTGTATTTTTGTGGTGATGCTTATGCGAAGTGTGGGGGAGATGTGATGTATTAAAAAAAATGAAAATGAAAAAAAAAAAGTCATCGAAAAAAAAAGAAAAAAATATATGTGATGACAATTATAGCCAATGAGCTATATTATATGTGGAGATGAAGAAAGAAAGTTATGTGATATGTTGTTAGCCAATGCGCTAAGTATGAAGAATATTATTATGGTGAATCGATGTATCGACATGTGAAAGTTCGAAGAGGAGTAAGATTGTAACTATAATCATTTTTGGGTTTGCGGATTGTTCGTAAAATGGGACTTTGACTTGATTTTATTTTTCTTTTAAAACTAATTTCATAAATATATTCCCATGCCTTATCCTTACCTTTTGACTTAGTGTAATTATTAAGTGTATTGACAAATAGTGACCATCCGAGTTCATGAGGATCTAGAAAACGTGCTAGCGAACTAAGGTTATCCTTAGTAACCATCCGTTCTTTGGTGATACAAGAATTCGCGGCAGCGATCTAATATGTTTTGCACAAGATATTTGCACGAAAGTCTTATTAACCCTTAGCCTAAACGTTACAACCCGAATAAAAGTCCTCTTTAGATGTTTACACTTGGTGCTTACACCATGTCGGTGGAGTTTTGTTTCTTGTACAAGCCTATGGTAATAAACAAATCATGACTGAGCAATGAGTGTGATTTCGCTCATATATACTCCACCACCTAAATAAATGAGTGATTGAGTGAATTATATTTCATTTCTTTTTCGTGAGGTGTTTAGAAATGTTAATCAAGCGAGAAAATCTATGGGTATTGTCAAACATCTCGGTTTTTCACCACAAAAGCTTAAAACGATGAATCGTCTCTCGTACTTGTACTTGGTAGATTTGCATCACATTTTTCTAATAATTCTTGTGCACCATGTGGATTTATTTTTATTTTTCTTAATATTTGCTTGAGGGCAAGCAAACCCTTAAGTGTGGGGGAGTGTGCGCTCAATTTTTCGCTTTTATAAATATATATGGTTCTTAAAAAAAAAATCGATATTTTCTAGATTTTCATAGAATTTTCAAAATTTTTTTTTCATTTTGTCTTTTAGTTATGCATTTTAATTTTTCTTTTCTTAGATTTGCTTGAGGGCAAGCAAAGTTCAAGTGTGCGGGATTTGATAACGCTCAAAATTAACATGTTTTTAGTCGCGTTATTGTTTGTTTTACGCATGGAAATTGGTCATATTTGTATATATTTGTTACTTAATCGTGGAAAAGTGTGTATGCTAGCCAAATACAGGAAAATGAAGAAAAAGACGTAAAAATGATCAATAAACGAAGATTTATGCATGTACGAAGAATTCCCGACAAATGAAAGTCTCTTGGAGTATATTCGAGAAGATTAAAGTCATGAAGTTGTCACTCCAAAGACTCAAGAATAAAGTACAAGAAGGAAAACGAGAAGTGAAATGAAGAAAAGAAGCTCAAACGAAGAATTATTGGAAGACTCGTTGTTCCCGACACACCTTCACCATTTTGGCCATAAGTTGAGCATACGAACTCCGATTTAGGTGATTCAAGCGGCCACGGAAAGCTAAGAGAAAGATCTACAACTTTCAAGTTTACCATTTTCTGCCAAAATGCATCCAACCGATCGGTTGGAGCCCAACCGATTCGGTTGGTGCTTTTGGTCATCTTCCAGCCGATCGGGTTGGAGCCCAACCGATTCGGCTGGATGATTCTGACCTCCCCAAGTCATTTTTAATGCTTATTTAAGTGTCTTTAAGCCCCAAGTCCGATCATGTCTCCATAATAACTCCATTTACTGCCATTTTATGACACTTTGTGCCCAAGAAACTTGCTTGGAGGCTAAGGCTTGATTTCTACTATAAATAAGACCACTTTGGCTTGGTTCTAGGTGTGCAAATCGAGCCTCCACCCTCAAGGACGAATTTCCACCAAAATTAAGGTACAATTCCAGCCTCCACCTTAAAGGAAGAATTGTTACCGTGTGCACTTCTAGCCTCCACCCTAAAGGAAGATTTGGCACCAAAACAAAGGCGCGATTCCAGCCTCCACCTTAAAGGAAGAATTGTTGCCAACTTACCATGGTGAATATCAAGCCTCCACCCTAAAGGACGAATCTTCACCAAGTGCATTTCTAGCCTCCACCCTAAAGGAAGAATTGTCACTACCTTTGCCTATTGTAATTCATACTTTGGGTAAACTTTGTTACTTTTATATTTCATGATGCTTATGATTACCATGTTTGTTAAAGACTTATGTTCGGTTGAATAATATATGGTTAGTTGGGAATTGTTCACTACATTGGTGAATAGTTTATCTAGAGTGTGGTTGCTATAGTTCCACGTGTTTCTTATCATTGTAATTCTCAAGCTAGTTTGGTTAAATTAGAACTTGTCTCGTTTATTGTTTTGATTAATTATTATTGTGGTTTGATCCGTGACAATCATAACCACCAACTTGTTACTTGCTTAAACAAACAAACAACACTTGAGTGCAACCAAGTCTCTTGGGACGACCTCGACTTACCCACCTTTACTACATCGAACGAGTATACTTGCTCGTATGTGCTAAATTACTAAACGGATAATTCGTGTTTATAAATTTTAAAACTTGCACTAACAAAAAGCACATCAAGAGTGTGACCACATGTCATATATGGTCACACGAAACCATAGAAACATGATTAAGTGTAACGAAAATTCGATACATATGGTCACGTAAGTTAATATGTGTGTCTAAAGTTTAGTGTGTGTTTGCTTGCCAAATCCTAATGTGTATAGTCACATTTAATTGAAGCACGATCATGTGACTATAGGCTTTACAATAGTCACACCATATCACAAATGCGTATCTAAATGATGTTTATGGCCACATTATAAGGGTATTATATGTGACCAATACATTTAAAATAGTCACATTGTGAAATATTCGTGTGACTATTATTTATAGAAAAATGTGAACTCAGTTATCATTAACCTTGCTATTAGTCACATTGAGTGTTTGTGTGACTAAATTCAAGATATTATATATGATCACATGAAGTATTTATTTAGGTATAATTAGATGTTGGGATAATTGTGCATATGTTATGGCTTGTATTTTCTTTGTTTCTAGACTAACATTTTGCAGGAAAAGCAAAGAAAAAGTTGTTTGGATTGGAATTTGGGTGAATGCTAGTAACTCGGAACTTAATGCTGCTAGGCAGAACTTAATGCTCCTAGGCAGAACTTAATGCTGCTATCCCGTTAGTGAGCGCTCACGTGCGTTGCACGTGAGGGTATTTTCGTCATTTCACTGTTCCCGACTTTAACACACTTCAGCTACCTCACTTTCATGAAAATCGACGAGGATATTTTTTGCAAATAACAAAACTGAGTCTTGTTTAACACACATAAACGCTCTATCTTCTTTCAACCCAATATCTCAAACAATACAATCGGTGCTTAGCAGTCGTGATTCTTCAAAAAACACACGTACTAGGTAACCACATTTACTGATTTTTACTTCATTCAAACGATATTTGTATTTTTTTGTAACCTTAATCGTTAATGCA
>LBNU01003809.1:96212-111219 GCA_014162995.1 Artemisia annua | reverse complement strand
TTTTAATCTCAACCATTGATTTCTTTTTAGATGGATGGTGGGGATGAGTCCCTTGGTATGTAAGAAAAGTTTGGTATTTAATATAACTCTACTCTATATATATATATATATATATATATATATATATATATATATATATATATATATATATATATATATATATATATATATATATAAATTCGGTTCTCGGTTCAGATAGCCAAACCCATATCCAAACCGAAAACTGAATTTTTAATTCGGTTCGGTTCGGTTTTTTTCGGTTCGGTTCAGTTTATTCTGTTTATTACCCAAACCATGAACACCCCTACATCAGTATCATGTTTAGCATGGATATCAGGAGTGGCCTACTTCTTCAAAATGGGCCTTTTGGGCCAAGTCAAGTGGGAGAGGAGGGGGAGGTGGTAACCCACTTGATCTAGGGGATGTGAGTGGGTCCTGGTATTCAAATGGGGCAAATTCTTTATTCAATGAACCCTTCTTGGAACTATCATTCCTCGAGCCCCCAACAAACGTGCATGGGGAATGAACATTAGTCACCTTTACTTTCCCCATATACCTGACCTATCGGAATCCCCAATCTCCGATGAACTTTGGCCTGACAAGTCACCATCGAAACCGTTTCTAGCCAGGGAAGGACCTATGAACACTTCTTCAAAGACTGAATCACCTTTGCTATCCGAGGAATGAGGAGACAATAGACTCGAAGTGTTAAATTGTTCCTCGAAGACCGTGACAGGATAGTAAACGCCATTTAAGACGACCATCAAAGATTCAGTGACCCTATTCATGTTGGGTAGATGAACCAGAGCCTTAACAGGTGGCAGAATCTTAGAATCGAAATCAAGCCTACAGACCTCCAAAGAACGACCGAATTCCTTTGTGATAGCCTTAACAGAATTGATGTCCCTTCCAAGAGTTGGGAGACCATCAATATTTAGCCAAGCCAACCTGCCATATGAACCACACTTATTGTCCCAGAGTTTGATGTTATCAAACCATTGGTGCAACCAGACTTTGTTTTCTTCTAGACTCTTTATAGCAACATCTTTTGCCCCCCACTCGAAAATGAATGATAGACCTCCAAGATATTTGATATTACAACCATCAAGTCCATTGTTATGCACGATAGACCAAGCGTTTTGGAGCACATGGAAGTTCTTAGCCTCCCCGATCCAACAACACTCAAGTTTTGAACGAAGATACGCATTTTCTTCAATGTGGATCTTCCTAATCCGTGGCTTGGCTTGGGTATTATGGCCCAAAACCGCCTCTTTAAAGGAGTAGTTCGAAGTGGGTTTTGACATTTTCGGGGTATGGTGATTACCTTGCTTAAAAGGTGGGAAATCGGCTGCTGCTGGAACACCTTTATCCCCGACCTTGATATACTTCGCTTTGTTTATCACTAGATTCGAGTTTCCGATAATGATACCCTTGAGTCGTCTTTCAAACATCCCAACATCTCCTATATTAATGAATCTTACAAATCCAAACCTTGTGCCCCTTTTAGTTCTTTTGAAGGCAATATAAACATCGACCACTTTACCATATTTGTCAAACATCTTCCATAAAGCTGTTGAATCCCATGTTTCAGGGAAGTTGGTGAAGAAGAAAGAGGTCGCCTTGTCTCTCATGACTTTATCAAAGTCCGATAATCCCTTCTTACCTCCGTGGTTGTAGTTATGGTGTGAGGATCAAGCATCGTTAGGCACCCTCTTGGATTCTCTCTTTTTTTCTGTAAACCTTTTCCCATCCCTCGTCATCAGTCCTCTCTTTTTCCTTATTTTCTGGATTGTTATATTGGTTATCAGTGGTGTTGATGTGGTGAGGGTTGGTGTGGTGGTTGTTGTTTTGGTGAATGGTGGTGGAGTTGTGGTGGGTATTGGTGTGGTGGTTGTTGTTTTGGTGAATGGTGGTGTAATTCGTTTCTAGACTCTCAGTTAAAAGAACTTAAAATTTCACCGACAAGGTTTTATCAAAATTGTTCCTTCTCGTAGCTAGCCACTACGTTATTCATGCTATTAGACGTGGATGCTACAACTATACGAAGTGTTGCTTGTCCAGCTTACGTGTCTTGTTTGTAACTTTGTACTATCTATATTTAATACAGTGCCATATTCTAATCCACCTAGTTAAGAGATATTTTAAGGACCCTATTGTGTTTACGGTCTTAAGTGTAAATGTGTAATAACCTCTATTAGATCTGTATTAATTTTCCTTAAAAAAACAATACAAACACAATGCATAAAAGAAAGTTGTATGTCCATATATGTACCCTAACTTCATTGAGACAAACAAGATACACAACCATCTTGGCATTATTATATGAAAACTTGAGATCATACATAGTTGCAACAACTTAACTCAGAAGACTCTTTTACTCATTCAGTATCTATTTGGAGAAATTTAATAGTCTAAGACTTGAAGCATACAGTATATCATATGATTAATCACAATCCACGAAGATTAACACAAAAAAATGAAGAGTAACGATATGACAACAACCTGACATATATAGAAGGCATATACTCACTGATCAAGCCGTCTTACGATCAAGATCCAAGAAGACACACCCTGCCAGCCTTGGCAATACACCATCTTTAATTTATCATAGATTCATAGATATGGCTTAGAAAAATATGGTGGCACGTCACTATCCAAATTTACATCATATATGATACAACTAACGTACACATTTGAAATACTATACGTTCATCGTATAGATTTGGCATATATGGTACCTCTTTTTGAAGTACATACCCATGGTCTCTCACCCATTTAAGTTATCTTTGTCTAACTAATCCTAATTAAAATCCTCTTGAAATTGGAATTTCATTTGATTGTCATAAATCAAACTTGCTCATAAGCTGCAAATTATGACAATGTATGAATAGAATGACTTATGGACCATCTAACAAGTTGAACTGTAGCTAGGCCGGCCTTCTAGTATCAGCATTAATTTGCATGCTTAAAGAATAACTCACCAAAAAACTATCGTATGTGCACATTTAATAACATGTACACATCCTCTTCAGTGTCACGCATCTAACGAATCAAAATCTAAACCATATATCCTAGTCAATATTGATCTACATAATTTTCTAGGAGATGACACCAAATTAATGCAGACATACACAATGGTTAGAAATTGAAAACGAGTCTATTTATATACCAACTAGCTTCATGACCCGCCCGATGGGCGGGTACGCTTTATAAAATTGTTTGTCGAGTTTTTTTTACACGCAAAATAAATAATGAATAAGTCAAATATGTTAAAGGCAATAAATTGAAAATCATAAAGATATTGCCCATGTATTATATGTAAAAATAACAATCGNGATATATTAATCACTTATACATTGTACAAATGTAAAAAAACAAACATTTCTCATGACCATACATGTAGTTCCGTAACTAAGTATCGGTAAGCGACAAATCCTGTATATTTAAGCTACCCACAGGGACCCTATGTAATTATCTCTAGCCTATATGATAAACTATCAAGATTCAACACTAACCTGGTGACAACCGATGACCAATAACGAAGCATAACTGGGATGAAAAATGCATAAATGGAACTTATTTTCGTTACAACTAAGATCATGTACACATTCCCCTTCGTTCCGTGACATCATACACCAGATACGAACCGAGTCGTCACTAAGTGATGCCAAATACTCACCACTCGTGTCCCAGAAAATAGAATAAACAGGCTTCGTATGTCCCTATACCATCATTTATATTAGAAAGTTCTAGTGCGTTGAAAGTTCTAACTGTTTACTTTCTAACATTTGAGTTAATTGTTTTTAGCTTCTGCCACATTACTTTCCCCTTCAGCCAACAACTTGTGAGCCTATTGATCATTTAATATGACATAATTGTCGTGTGTATTACAATAAAGTACAGGATAACAACTATAAACATGGATAGAAAATATAACCTCTGATTTTTTATCTTCTAGCTGTTTCTCACTTCTTTGAATTCCGAAAAAACATGCTCCTTTTCTGAAGTGAGCTATGAAACAACCTGCTACTCCATTTCAATTTTCAAATGAAGTATCAAGTACAGCAAAAAATACTTGCTCTTAGTATTCTATCATCTTATTAGGGAAATTATCCGAGGTTGTTGTAACTTCATCTCCAGGCTCTGCCTTATATTTTGGAAACAACAAACGATGTTGTCATAGGGTGTTTGAATGGCTGCTTTAAGGGGCTGTTTTGTTGTTGTCTGGGGGTGTTTGGATGGCTGGTAAAGGGGTTGTTTTGTTGTTGTCAAGGGGCGTTTAGATGGCTGCTGTAAGGGTGTGTTTGGATGGCTGATGTAAGTGTATGTTTGGTTGCTGGTATAAGGTGTCTAATGGAAACCAATCTCCTTATATCTTCTTCAACATTTTAGCCACTACAAAGTACAAACTAATTAACCAACTGCTATTACAAAAAACCCCTAATAATCATATACTCAAAGCCAATTAGCATCTAATCGCAAAAGCAAACAATATAACGGTTGTATACAATAACTGAAACTAATAACATAAAAGTACTCACTGGTTGATTGATGTCCAGTAGCATGAAAGATTGGTCAGATTAACATGAAGGGATATACCTTGACTTAAAGAAACCTTGAATTTTGGTCCAAAACTATTGCCACGTAAGTCGGGCATCTATAAAAGGGTGCACGTACCAAGTGATTCAGATATAGCAATTCCGCCTCCTGACCAAATAATTAAAAAGTTATACCAGCTCGCCATGTCATATGAAATACAGTTGCTCAACTTTTTTTGACATAAAAGCAAACTGCTTATAATTTTGTCCTTATTTTGATCCTATAAATCCTTATAATTGCCAAACGCTAAAAGATTTGCTTTCTGATTATCGCACTTGTTACCGTAAAATCTAATCTAATAAAAACTATTGCCTGGTTATTGCTTTTAATACACAAGATCAGCCTTTGAGTATTTGGATAGAAGCAAACTACTTATGATCATTTGTTTATTTAAGGGTCAATTTTTCTTATTGTATATCTACTAAGATTGGATGTGTGTATGATAAGGTGGTGTTTGAAAATTACTTGATGAAAATAGGAATTTTCTTTTTTTTAGTAGTAAATAAGCAAGTTGTTTATGGTTACATCATATACACAGTTTTGATGGAAATTAAGATAAAAACTTTGGAGTTACTTATTTAAACTACAATTGATTTTCTGCTTCTGTGTTGTAGAAAAGGGCATATGGGTTAAAATATAAAACCTATACCTAAGGAAGATGCGCCTCTGTGGACATCGTCTCATACAATATACTACCATAATAAATCACATTGACGCCTTAAGTACTTAAACTACATGTTTGATGGTAGTGAGCAGTAACTTTAATGTTTAATCAAAGTAAAGATTAAATGTGTATAACAAAATCATATAGAGTCAACAGGTAACCCTCAACAAAATGTCTATAGCTTTACACTCTCAAAATATTTTCATCTAAAGGCCATAGCAATAAAGATGATATGCGTTTAAAAATCGTTCAAGATTACTAAAAGGAACTCACTGTCATTTGACTTTTCACGCTGAAATATCCATCTTTATCAGCAATCGCAGTAGGCTTTGAAGCTCCAACAGCCATAATAGCCACCTACAACAGATATAAAAAACCAGATAAATAAGACCATACCGAGACACAGATCGCACAAAATTCACGCTATTTGTTAACACATGCCTGTCCATGTGGCTGAGATAGAATAGCATCAAAGCGATCCACTCCAAACATGCCTAAGCTGGAGAGAGTAAATGTCTTTACAACCAAAACCACACAACACAATACCATTTCACGCAAATAAGCATGATCCAAATTACCGTTTCACGTAAAAGTGAATATCAAATAAAAAGATAATAAGGGTAGTTATTTAAATGAGTTAATTTAACCAAATGATAATCACATGAGTTGTCTTGATAAGCAATCCCAAACACCCGATAGTCCAACGTGAGAGAACATAAAAGCAAACAAAACAAAAAATTTATAACCATTGAACCATTATCAATTTGTATTTCACTTACCAACATATAACCATTAAAGCCGATAGTCATTATAGTCATCTATAACCTTGCACTCATATATTAGAAATGATAGCATGTGATCAGTATAAAACTGCTGCGACAAAATGAAAATAGGTAAATTCGTTTCCACAAAAGAATGACACAAAACTGAGTTTTCAATCAAAATTCGGATATAAACAGAGAACCCAAAAAACAAATCAAAGCATCATATCTAGAAATAAATATCAAAAGGTTAAATAGGAATTCAAAAAAAATAACAAAAGTTCAGTCTTACATGTATATTAATTACAACTCATACGAACATCATTATGTGATTCAATAATTCAAAATCATATACGTAAGAAATAGGGGATGCACCTTCATTTTCAGATTCTCGAACCATTCACGCCATGAATATGCGACCTAATAATCATTATAAACAGAAAACCATGTCAATGGATCTTTATAATCCATTATAGTTAAAGAATATATAAAATATAAACAATACATGATGAAATCAGGACGTTGGATGTTGTGGATGGCTGGAACATGCTTCTGTGTAGTAGATAATATTTAGGTTTTCAAAAATTGAATTGTTTTGGAATTATAATGTGCGTTTTGTTCTTGATTTGTAGACAATGCGTTTTTCTTAAGTTTTTGGCAAATGGTTTAAAATTTTGAAAACCGAATATTGAATAACTTGATTGAGGTTTCATAGTTGTCAGTTATAAGATGATTTAAAATCCCTTTAAACATACCTTATTTGTTCCATATATTTTGATTGAGAATTAAATTAGGATCACTAAATTGTAGCTAAAATCAGTTTTGAAAATATATGTAATTTATTTATGGATTCGAATTTAAGCATGTATATTTTGTTTTCAAAGCTTTCAACACAAACACTCAAGTGCTCTAGTGGTTGAGTGTTTGCTCTTTGTTCAAGAGGTCATGGGTTCGAATCCCTGCCATGTAGGCAATGACATGGCATTGGGTTGAATATGTGGCAATGAGGTGTCAAATGTTAGAGGTTGATGACATATCATAGTTAGCCTATTATATAGTGTAGGATTGCCAGTTTTCTTAAGCCTAACATTGATGAAACATTCATCCAAGAAAAGTAATAGCACACCAATCAACCAATAATTAATAGTTAGGTTTCATTAGATCTAAGCAAACACAAGAAAAATCTAGCCTAGCATGTTAATTGAAAGACAAGCATAAGATATAATTAACCAACACATAGACATATTGATTAATTTAAGTGAGGACTTATCTTTAATTGAACATGAAGGATTCAAGGGTGAAAAACCCTTGAAAATACAGCCAAATTCGTCTTTAGGGTTTTTCCCAAACTTGTACCAAAAGTTCCACACTAATGAATGAAAAATAGAAAAGTATATATAGATTTTACATTCTGACGGCGTCAGGTTATGGGTTCTGACGGCGTCAGCTCGCCGTCATTAGGATTCTCGGATGGCCTAGATTTACTTCTGACGCCGTCACTTGTAAATGTGCTCTGGGCCGTCACTCTTTAGCATTACACCTGACGGCTTACTTTCTCTAACACCTGACGCCGTCAGGTGTAAACATCTTGTTTTCTTCATAGGGCGTCTAGTGTAATCTGATTTTACTCCTTTGTCAATGTTGGCTGACGGCGTCACCTTGTTACTCTGACGCTGTCAGGTAGGTTTTCTAGCTTCTTTTGAGACTTTGTCGTTTTCTTCACTTTTATGCTCCAAAAACGTCCAAATTAGCATGTTTTCCAGAATTCTTCTCAAAAGTACCTAAAATGACAAAAGGAACAATTTAGGGCAATATTTGATCACATTTACTCGAATTAGGGCTTAAATGACCCCTTAAAACGGGTACACTTTTCGTCTCATCAAATACCCTTACACTTGAGATTTGCTTGTCCTCAAGAAAATAAGCTTTTAACAATGAGGTGTCAAATGTTAGAGGTTGATGACATGTCATGGTTAGCCTATTATATAGTGTAGGATGAACTAAAATGTCAAAGACTTACGTTTTATTGAGAAAAAATGAAAAATATAACATCTTCACACCAAACAACAAATTATATTTATTTAGCATATACTGAATGCCAAACATTTGTGGTTTTAGTTGTAAAATTATTTCCATTTTTACATGCAATTGTGTGCCCACCTAGTTTGGCCATGGGTATTCAGTAGGCGAAAATAATGTGTACCTAGCTTCTCTTCACTGATCGATCATGTCTTGTTTCAAGTAATGGATCGCTTTGCTTCATGACATCCTATCAACTTTGCTTCACTTTGTTAATTCACTTGATTAGCTAGTAAATCTTGGCTTCACTTTGTTAATGATCACTTGCAATTTGCAAATCTTTATAAAAGTATGATAAAACATACGAGTAATTGAGAGAGAAATGATATTGACCAAATAGAAAACGTTACTGTATTACAGTACATACAAATGGAAGAGGGAAAGCTATTTATACAAGTGAATTGTAACAAACATTTAAAAGCTACTAACTAACTAACTAAATGTGTGTAGATATTTTTGGTGTCTTAAGAGTTACCATCTTTGTCGGTTTAGTTCCGTTATCCCCCACGAGTTGACAATGTCTAGGGATCACACATGCCTAACTTGGAAAGCCATTTGTTAAAAGGATATGTAGAAAGAGCTTTAGTTAACAAGTCAGTTGTTTGATCGGTAGTTATGAATACCATTTCTCTCAAAATTATTCTTCATAACCTATAATATGTTGTTAAACAAAATAATCAACTAACCTTTATTTGTATTTTCTAATCATTTGTAGCACACTAAAGTTAAAACAACATTAATTCATGTTAGAAGATGTTAACTCGTGATCCTTTTGATTATACATAACATGAGAACAATAGATGATGAGATTTGGCTTTGTGTCAAAGTTTTTGGTAAACCGGCCTATCTTATTCCCTTTATCACTTGATGCAAACGAATCTTCGATCAATGCATCTTGAATCGTCTTTGGCATGGGATCATCTTTCATTACGTTTCTCCAATATTCTTCAGGATCGTTTCTCGCATCATTCAGGCTTGCAAACTAGTAAAATTAACACGAAAAATAACTAGAAAAAGTTAGACCAGCATTATTATTATTCCTCCGTATTATTTTTAATTATCATTACAAATTTCAAGGCAAACACCATTTAACATGAATGCTTACTAGAACGAGGGAGAAGATAAAAAAGAAAGTTGAGAGGCATCTCATGCTTTTATCTTGTTGAAGACTTTGGTTGGATGATTTATCGATAAATATATAAATGGTAGTGTACTAGTGTACAAGTACCAAGTAAAATTTGAACAACTTATCGGACTAAAATTCAGCTGTATAAAAAATCTCATACACAACGTTTTTCCTGAAGAAAACCACATATTGTAGAAATAAGGCCAGGTAGGAATCATTAGAAAGAAAGATAAGCTGCAAATAAAAGATTCAAAGCTGGAGTTATATATAAAAGAAATTAACTAAAAAATAATTAGTCTAGTGGTATATATGTGTGTGGTCCATCAACCTAAAGGTTGAAAGTTCAAGTCTCGTTGGAGACATGTGAGATAGAATTTGTGAGATATGTTGTGTAGGTCATAAAATTTTCTTCTACTTTTGCAAATCTAATTGATTACGGAACTTAATTACACTTATATCCATGTAAAATACCAATATACATTTATTATCTTGCATGTATTTTTTTGTATTTAAATTGATTATAGAAGTTAGGATTATTAAATGCTTTGTAATAGTAGTATGTTTCTTATGCTATTTTTAGATGATTTTTGCAAAAGTGAGAAATGATATTACGTGTAATTAACTGTGGTGCTTTAAATATGCTTTGATAAATTAGTAAAATTTTGAATGATGGCCAATTTCCTTTTTCTGTTAATTGACTAATATATATAGACTATAGTATGTGGAAATTGAAAGAAAAAAGAGCAGTAAAATCTCATGAAGATGACTTTCGCTTCTTTCATCTTGGTTTCTCTTTTGCTTTTTCAGGTGAGTATTCATTAATCTTGAATTTTATGTCTTTTTTTCATCATATAATAGATTGAACCATGGATTTTGTGTTGAAAAATCCCTTAAACATATAGTAGAAATATATATATATATATTTAATGAAAAACTTTTTTTTTGAAGTTCTCTATTGAAACCAATGCTCGAGAAATCAACAGGAGATATGTGAGAAATGACCACACATATTGTGTTGAGCACATAGAAGATCATGATAGGAAAGGTTGCCTAGATCCACGATTAAGCGCGTTCTTCAGAGTCGATGAGTGATAACGCTCAAAGTTAACATGTTTTTAGAAGCGTTATTAGTGTTTTTGTATATGTTATTTGGTTATTTTTATATGCTTTTGCCACTAAATCGTATCAAAGTATTTTGTGTAGCATATGTAGCCAAATGCAGGAAAAACGGAGAAAAAGTAAAGGAAATGAAGTATATACGATTACACGAAGATTCCCGAGTTCAAAGTCCAATATGTTATGCATTTCACAGAGGAGAACCTAAGCTTTTGTCACTTCAAAGTTCCAAGTTCAGAGTTAATCAAGTTTTGATAGTGCATAAAGAACTACGCAAGAAAAGTCAAAGTCAAAATGTATGCAGTATATGCCATCCGATCGGTTGGACTATAACCGATCGGATAGCAGAAGTGGCCAGCTCCATCCGATCGGTGCCAACCCGCATCCGATCGGATGTATGCTACGGATTGAATTTGCAAAATATCTTGTGCACGAATTTTGGTCTTTTGTCCCATTGTTCTAGGCTCTTCTCAGTATCTTGTTGTCCAAGCTCCAGCATTTAAGTCCCTATTCATTGTGAGGAGTATATTACAAGACTAGAAGTACTCCAAGTGACATACCATTGAACACACAATTGAAGATACCATTTACTCTCATTACTACTCACATTTACTATCATCAACTAGCTCTCAAGGAACCAAATTCGTGCAGAAGGAACCAGGAAACTTTGGAGGTCCAAGGAAGAAACATTTGGAAGCCAAAATCTCAAGAAATCATCACCACTACTTAGGTTATCAATACCTTGTCATTTGTTATCAATTTCAAAGCATTGTAAGACTTAGAACCATGGATTCTAATGTTCAATATTCTGAGTTTGTTTGCATGTTTGCTATGAGTGGCTAGTAGCCTTTTTACACTTGCTTTGATGATGTCTTATGCTTAGTGATAGTTATGATTGTGATAACATGTTTTAATTCAATTTCAAGTCAATCCTAAGAACCAATTGTATCTTAAGTTTCATAGTGACATTTGTTGAGTCAAGTTTAACTAATTGATAATAGTTTCAAGGGTCGAAAGATTTGTTATTATTCAACTAGTTATAATCATTTGTCTATGAATGATTGTTTTTCACCATAATTATTCTTGACTAAACAAAGAAACAAGAAGTATGATTGTAATGAGAATGCTTTTATAACATCAAATCGGATTGTTTGTAAACCTCTAGTTGGACGAAAGTGTAGATGTTTATGAGCAATTGTAACTTTTTTGTCTATGAATGAGTTACCTTTTGTATTGACCATTTCCTAAGAGTATTTGATTTATAATAAGAGATTGTTCTTGTGTTTAAGATAGTCACCATACCTTATGAACCTTGGATTGATCTTGAATTGATTGGTTTACACTTAAAGCTTGTTTTTATGAACTAAAATCTTGACGAAGGTTTAACTTGTAGAAACAATATATTAGACCACCATCTAATTACCATAACCAACATGTTATCAAAAGTTATCACAATCATGCATGTCATTAAGTAGAAAACTAGTCTAAGCAAGTGTAGTTTTTAAATTATTGAACTTGCTTATTATCTTATTTGCTTGTGTTAGAGATTTACTTTTAGACTTATATTTTGATTCACTCACAAATCCCTGCGAACGATCCCGACTTACCATCATATCTTGCTATAACGGACGAGTTCACTTGCTCGTATGTGTTGTTTCTAGATTTGGCGCCGCTTCCGGGGATTTTGATCGTGTTTCTTTTAAGTTTTAAAAGTCCGTTTCTTTCCGTGTTCGTTTTCTAAAAAAACAAAAAAAAATTCCAGAAGTCTCCATCCGATCGGATTTACATCCAACCGATCGGTTTGCTAGTTTTTAAAATTTACTGTAGCAACCAACCGATCGGATTTACATCCAACCGATCGGTTAGCCTTTCTGTTTTCAAAATTTTTATTTTTCTTTGTTCTTTTATTTAGGAAATTGCCTCGATTCTCTTGGTAATTGTATGAACACTCGTTCCACTGCTAAAAAGCTTAGTACACCTTTATCCGATACCGAAAGTTTGTTTCGTAAGAAGAGATCTTCATCTATTCTTAATTGGTTTGATAATCTTTCGGAAGAACATCCCATTTCCAATCTTTTTAAACCAATACCCATGGCTGACGATCAACCCATGTGGGCCGCCAATCGAACCGTAGCACCAACTCCTAGAGCTGCTATTGTTGTTGCCGACCTTGGTGAAAACTTTACCGTTAAAGGTCACCATCTTTCTATGATCAAAGACCGTCAATTTGATGGCCGTTCGCGGGCCGATCCGCATAAACACATTGCCGAATTCATTGAAATTTGTGGCATGTTTCGTTATGGAGATACCAATGTCGATGCTATTAAGCTCAAACTTTTTCCATCATCACTCGCCAGAGATGCCAAAGTGTGGTATAACGAATTAACCCTAGGAACTATCAACACTTGGGAGGAGATGAGGCAAGCTTTTGTAAGCCAATTCTTTCCACCTGCCATGTATGATAGACTAATGGGAGAAATCCGTGCTTTCACACAAAATCCTAATGAATCACTTGTCGAAGCTTGGCTTCGCATGAAAGATTTGCTTCGAAGTTGTCATGGACATAATTTAGGACGAGGAACAATAATCCAAATCTTTTATCATGGTCTTGATGAAGCATCCCAAGCAATCCTTGATGCTGGAGGAATTTTTATTTACAAAACCCCTAACGAGGCATATCAACTTCTCGAAGATCGAGTATTCCTTAAACTCGATTGGTCAAAAGATTCCAAAACCAAACCCATACGAAAAACCATCGCTTTTGCCGAAAGTTCAGATAATTCAAAACTCATGGAGAAAATGGAAGCCTTGACTTCTAAAATCGACTCGCAATACAAAGATATAAAAGGAGAAATGAAAGAAATGCGAGATGGCTGTAATAATTGTGGAGGAAATCACACATCGTCCGAGTGTGATGACCAACCTATAAATAGACCCAACGAAGGGGAAGCCAACTATATCCAAGGAGGATATCGTGGAGGAGGTTTTCGTGGTAATTATTACAGAAGAAATTCTAGAAATTGGCAAGACCGCCAACAAAGGGATAACAACCGTGATTCTCAACCCCGAACAGACAACCTAAACCCACCAAATTCCGATAAAAAGGAAGAGTCTAAATTCGAAAAAATGATGCGAGATTTCGTAACTGCTCAAAGATCCACAAATGAGTTTGTAAAAGCTCAATTTTTCAATCTCAAAACTAAAGTTAAGCAAGGTCAGAAAAATCATCAAGCTTCTATTCAAGATCTTGAGAACAAATTTGGTAGACTTTCTGATCAATTTTCTTCTCGAATCCCTGGTACATTACCGAGTAACACCCAATCCAACCCGAAAACGTCTGGATCAAACGNGAGTCTAAATTCGAAAAAATGATGCGAGATTTCGTAACTGCTCAAAGATCCACAAATGAGTTTGTAAAAGCTCAATTTTTCAATCTCAAAACTAAAGTTAAGCAAGGTCAGAAAAATCATCAAGCTTCTATTCAAGATCTTGAGAACAAATTTGGTAGACTTTCTGATCAATTTTCTTCTCGAATCCCTGGTACATTACCGAGTAACACCCAATCCAACCCGAAAACGTCTGGATCAAACGACAAGAATTATCGTCCACCGCAAACCAGAAATGAGCATATCAATGCTGTATTCACTAGAAGTGGTCTCTCATATGATCCACCACCCGTTCCTACCGATAATCCTATCATTCATGATGAAAGTGAGGAAGAAGTTGAAGAAGAAGCAGCTAAAGAAAAACCAACCCAAACACCAACCAAAGAAAATACCGTTCAACTAATAAAACCTTATACACCAAAAATACCATATCCACAAGCCCTAAGAAAAGAGAAAAGAGAGGAGCGGTATAAGAAGTTTATCGAGATGATCAAAGAAGTTAGACTTAACGTACCCCTCGTTGATGTTCTAGCTGGAATGCCCAAATATGGGAAATTTTTTAAAGAACTTCTTAATAGTCGAAACAAGTTGGAACAAATTTCCGCTACCGTTCTCAATGAAGAATGCTCTGCTATCATTCAAAACAAAATTCCACCAAAACTCGGAGATCCCGGAAGTTTTCTTATACCATGCACTTTAGGAAACAACATCACATGTGATGCTTTAGCCGATTTAGGTGCAAGTATCAACTTGATGCCCTATTCGTTGTATTCTAAACTTTCCATCAATACATTGAAACCCACCAAGATGAGTATTAGATTAGCCAACCATACATACCAATATCCTGTTGGGGTTGCCAAAAATATGCTCGTTCAAGTTGGTAAATTTGTTTTTCCTATGGATTTTGTGATCTTAGAAATGGAGGAAGATAGTCGAGTACCCTTAATCTTAGGAAGACCTTTCTTAAACACCGCTGATGCCATGATCAAAGTCAAAGGCAGAGAACTCAATCTTGGAGTAGTAGAAGATAGAATCACCTTCTTAATCGACAAAGCAATGAAATATCCAAATTCCAGTGATGAAACATGCTATAACATTGATGTAATTGATGAAGTCACTGAAGAAGAATTGGATGCATTACTTGACGATTCGAAACCATTCATGACTACTTCCGAAAAGATCAGTGAAACATATTCTGATAAAGAATTTGAGGAATTCATGGAAGTAAAATTCGAAGAAGAAGAAGAAGAGAAAGAAGAGAAATTTGAAGATATCA
>LBNU01003809.1:62312-96068 GCA_014162995.1 Artemisia annua | reverse complement strand
ATTTCATCTTTTACTTCACTTTCAAACTCTTTTCCACATCTCGTGCTCGTTTTGGGCTTTTAGGTTGCTTTTCATGTTGTTTTTGCAATATCCTTACATGCACAGTCATAAACACAAAAACACGATATCTTTGGCTTTGAACGTTAGTTTTTGGCCTATAATAGTCTAATAATGGTGAATAAAAGATATGTGAATAAGCACATATCAGTCCAGTTCATTGTGTTCCAAAGAAAGGAGGAATGGCCGTAGTGACCAACGAAGGAATGAATTAGTGCCTACTAGAACTGTCACTGGATGGCGAGTATGTATTGATTACAGAAAATTGAACAAAGCCACCAGGAAAGATCATTTTCCTTTACCATTCATGGATCAGATGCTCGAAAGATTAGCAGGGAACAAATACTTTTGCTTCCTTGATGGTTTTTCGGGATATTTCCAAATTCCTATCGATCCAGCCGATCAAGAGAAAACCACATTTACATGTCCTTTTGAAACCTACGCTTATCGGCGTATGCCCTTTGGTCTTTGTAATGCACCTGCAACTTTTCAAAGGTGTATGATTGCAATATTCCAAGACATGCTTGAAACATCTATGGAAGTTTTCATGGATGACTTTTCCGTTTTTGGTGATTCTTTTGAAACTTGTCTTTCCAATTTCGATAAAATGCTTGAGAGATGAGAAGTTGCACATCTAGTTCTTAATTGGGAAAAATGCCATTTCATGGTAACCGAAGGAATTGTGCTAGGATACAAAATATCAAGTTCAGAGATGGAAGTAGACAAAACAAAAATAGATGTTATCACTAAATTACCACCACCAACTAACGTTAATGCCGTTAGAAGTTTTTTAGGACATGCAGGTTTTTACCACCGTTTTATCAAAGATTTTTCAAAAATATCGCGTCCTATGTCCAAACTTTTAGAAGAAGATTTTGTTTTTGATTTTAATGCAGATTGTATTAAAGCTTTCGAAAAATTGAAAAGTCAATTGACTAGTGCCCCAATTATGGTTGCACCTAATTGGTCACTACCATTTGAACTTATGTGTGATGCAAGCGATTTCGCTGTTGGAGCTGTTTTAGGACAACGAGAAGGAAAACATTTTCGTCCTATATACTTCGCTAGTAAAACACTCAACAACGCTCAACAAAATTATACGGTTACAGAAAAGGAATTATTAGTCGTAGTTTTTGCATTCGACAAATTCAGATCTTATCTCGTGCTTTCAAAAAAAGTAGTTTTTACAGATCATTCCGCACTTAAATATCTGTTTACCAAACAAGATGCAAAACTGCGTCTTATCAGATGGATTTTACTACTCCAAGAGTTCGATATCGAAATAAAAGATAAGAAAGGAGCAGAAAATCTTGCAGCCGATCATTTGTCTCGTCTCGAGAATCCAAATTTTGAAGAATTAAAAGAAAATGAAATTAACGATTACTTTCCAGATGAAACTCTCAAGAAGATAGATAAAGATGATGATGAGGAAATACCATGGTTTGCAGATTACGCAAATTATCTTGCAGGAGATATTCTTAAAAAAGGGTTAAGTCACTACCAACGTAGTACGTTCTTTTCGGAACTAAAACACTATTATTGGGAGAAACCTTACCTTTTCAAAATGTGTCCGGATGAAATGATCCGAAGATGTGTTTCGGGTGCCGAAACAAGAAAAATTCTTGATGAATGTCATCATGGCCCAACTGGGGGACATTATGGTGCTTCCACTACAGCTAAAAAAGTTTTTGATGCTGGATTCTATTGGCCCACAATTTTCAAAGAAGCATATACTCTCGTTCAAAACTGCGATGCATGCCAAAAATCCGGTAACCTTTCTCGTAGAGACGAAATGCCTCAAAAGAGCATTCAAGTCTGCGAAATATACGATATTTGGGGAATTGATTTTATGGGACCCTTCCCTAAATGACACAAATACGAATATATCCTCGTTGCAATCGATTATGTTTCCAAATGGGCTGAAGCTGAAGCTCTTCCTACTAACGATGCACGAGTTGTTGTCAACTTTCTCAAAAAGCTTTTCGCTCGCTATGGAATCCCTAAAGCTTTAATAAGTGATAGAGGATCCCATTTCTGGAATAAACAAATGGAGAAAGTAATGAAACGATATGGAGTTCATCATCGTTTTGCTACAGCTTATCATCCACAAACAAGTGGTCAAGTCAAAAATACCAATAGAGCTTTGAAAATAATACTTGAAAAAACGGTTAAAGAAAATCCTGCCGTTTGGTCAAGAAAATTAGACGACGCTCTATGGGCATTTCGTACGGCTTATAAGACACCAATTGGTACAACACCATACAGACTTTTGTATGGGAAAACATGTCATTTGCCGTTCGAATTCGAACACCGTGCTTACTGGGCACTAAGAAGCTGTAATCCTGATCTAAAAATAGCTGGAGAAAAGAGATTTTTGCAATTGCATGAACCAAATGAGTTAAGACTTCAAGCTTATGAAAACTCCAAGCTATACAAAGCAAGAACCAAAGCTTACCACGATAGAAAGCTTAGAATTCGAAAACAATTCAGAGCTGGAGATAAAGTTCTGCTCTTCAATATGAAATACAAGTTTAAAGCTCCGAAACTCAAGCCAAAATGGTTCGGACCATATGTAGTGAAACATGGATTTCCATCGGGTTATGTCAAAATTCATGACAAACATGGTGGAAGTTTCATTGTGAATGGTCACCGAATTAAACTCTATTATGACAAAGAGCAATTAAACGTAATTTCTAATGAAGAAATNCCGAAACTCAAGCCAAAATGGTTCGGACCATATGTAGTGAAACATGGATTTCCATCGAGTTATGTCAAAATTCATGACAAACATGGTGGAAGTTTCATTGTGAATGGTCACCGAATTAAACTCTATTATGACAAAGAGCAATTAAACGTAATTTCTAATGAAGAAATCCCATCCGAATCCGAATATGAAGCTATCACATTCATGGCTCCGCACAAGGGAATAGTTCCTTGGGCACACAAAGGTGGTTTTATCTATGATGCTCTTCCTAGAGCATGGGAAAAAGTTATATTGTAAAACATAGATGAAACAGGGGAGGGAATTGTGCTAGGAAATGTGGTGTACATTCCGAAAAGGAATCTTAACACTACACCAACATAATCTATTCGTAGTTTGAGTCCGGCTGAGGACTCGTTAATAAAACAAGCGCTTCTCGGGAAGCAACCCGTGTGTTTCTTTTTGATATTCCTGTTTTAATTTTCAGTGTCTACACCCCAAAGTTTTACCACTTGGTCAAACTTAAGTGTGGGGGTGTGCCACTACTTTGAATAAAATTGCAATGTTTTTTTTTGTTTGCTTTTGTCTTATAACTAATGCAGGTGTTGATTGCGAAAAATAGACGATTGGATCAAAGAATAAAAGCTGATATCATGGTTTATTTTCTCATTTCCCTANAGTAATGAAACGATATGGAGTTCATCATCGTTTTGCTACAGCTTATCATCCACAAACAAGTGGTCAAGTCGAAAATACCAATAGAGCTTTGAAAAGAATACTTGAAAAAACGGTTAAAGAAAATCCTGCCGTTTGGTCAAGAAAATTAGACGACGCTCTATGGGCATTTCGTACGGCTTATAAGACACCAATTGGTACAACACCATACAGACTTTTGTATGGGAAAACATGTCATTTGCCATTCGAATTCGAACACCGTGCTTACTGGGCACTAAGAAGCGGTAATCCTGATCTAAAAATAGCTGGAGAAAAGAGATTTTTGCAATTGCATGAACTAAATGAGTTAAGACTTCAAGCTTATGAAAACTCCAAGCTATACAAAGCAAGAACCAAAGCTTACCACGATAGAAAGCTTAGAATTCGAAAACAATTCAAAGCTGGAGATAAAGTTCTGCTCTTCAATATGAAATACAAGTTTAAAGCTCCGAAACTCAAGCCAAAATGGTTCGGACCATATGTAGTGAAACATGGATTTCCATCGAGTTATGTCAAAATTTATGACAAACATGGTGGAAGTTTCATTGTGAATGGTCACCGAATTAAACTCTATTATGACAAAGAGCAATTAAACGTAATTTCTAATGAAGAAATCCCATCCGAATCCGAATATGAAGCTATCACATTCATGGCTCCGCACAAGGGAATAGTTCCTTGGGCACACAAAGATGGTTTTATCTATGATGCTCTTCCTAGAGCATGGGAAAAAGTTATATTGGAAAACATAGATGAAACAGGGGAGGGAATTGTGATAGGAAATGTGGTGTACATTCCGAAAAGGAATCTTAACACTACACCAACATAATCTATTCGTAGTTTGAGTCCGGCTGAGGACTCGTTAATAAAACAAGCGCTTCTCGGGAAGCAACCCGTGTGTTTCTTTTTGATATTCCTGTTTTAATTTTCAGTGTCTACACCCCAAAGTTTTACCACTTGGTCAAACTTAAGTGTGGGGGTGTGCCACTACTTTGAATAAAATTGCAATGTTTTTTTTTGTTTGCTTTTGTCTTATAACTAATGCAGGTGTTGATTGCGAAAAATAGACGATTGGATCAAAGAATAAAAGCTGATATCATGGTTTATTTTCTCATTTCCCTACTTTCATACTTTTAAGTTCGTTTATCACATTGAGGACAATGCTTAACTTAAGTAGGGGGGGGGGGTGAGTAGGTAAAAAGGAAATTAATTGTAATATCGAGTTAATTTTTAAATTTTGTTTGTCCTTGTAATCTAGTTGTTTTCACGCTTTTAGGAATAATTTATTAGAATAACTGGATCTATCCACTGGAAAAATCAGTAATTTTGAAAAAAATTGAGATGTGTCCCGATTAATATTGCAGTTCACTTTTGGATCGATAACATTTGCTAGCACACATTATAACCCTTTCCACTAAATTGTGAGGATTTGAGCCTGTTTATAACGAGCTTACATCCTATATGCTCGAATCTTTTGTAATGAGTGTGCCGGTGATTTTATTTATTCTAGAACTTGTACTTGTAAATCATTACGAGACCGTTGTGTGATTACACTTTTGTAATATAAGTATACATACGTGATAAGAGGCAACCTTAGGATCAAACCAAATAGCCTTCCTTATTGATTTTTAGCTAGTCACATTGATTAGTTAATCTCCAATATTAAACCCTTTTGTTAGCGTTCATCTTTAACGCTAGATACCCTTAGTTACACCTTCTGAGCCATTCCTTTTCTTTTGATAAAACCAAAAAAAAAATACAAAAAGATTTTACACTTTTAGCCTAGCCTTACCCCTTAGTCAAGTTTTGGTGAGTTGTTAGCTTTATTGAAGACGTATATAAAGAATCATGAAGAAAGAATGAAGAAAGTGGAAATTCAAGAATCAGCGATTGAAGCAAGTAAAAGTATAGTCATCACAATATGTATGAATGACAAGTGTTTCTAGTGTATGGTATTTAGTTGTTTTTACAAAAAAAAAAAAAAAAAAAAAAAAAAAAAAAAGAAGTTGTTAGTTTGTTATGTATAGCCAATGAAGCTATGAAATAAAGTATTGATCGCTAAAGAATGAAGTTCTCAAAGACTGCAAGGTTATGATTCAAGGAAAAAAAGCTAACAACATTCGATCTATAGACTTGGACTAGTTTGTATATTCTTAATCATCACTTATCCTTTAATACTCCCATGTCTTATTCCTACCCTTTAACTTAGTGTATTTATTAAGTGTGTTGACATGTAGTGACCATCCGAGTTTTTGAGGAATTAGATAACGTGCCAACGATCTAAGGGTCATCCTTAGTGAACGTCCGTTAATTGGTGAATCAAAGATTCGTGCCAGCGATCTATTATGTTGGGCACGAGGTATTTACATTTAAGTTTATTAACCCTTTTTAGCCTAAACCCGAATAAAAGACCTCTTTGATATGTAGACTTGGTGCTTACACCATTGCGGTATAGTTTTGTTTCTTGTACAAGCTTATGGTAATAATTAGATCATGACTGAGCAATGAGTGTGATTTATTATATACGTGGTATGTGTTAATTTACACATACCTTTTATCTTATAAAACGGACTAAAAGACCAAAAACTGACCAAATATGCCAAATATATGTATGTTTTTGTGTTTGTGAATGTACAGGTAAAAGATATGGAAAATGGACAAAATAAAGACCAAAACGGACAAACACGAGCACGGGATTTGGAAAGAGCACGAAATTACGGGATAAATGATAATTTTATTTGGAGCATCGAGGCAAAAGTCGAATAAGTGAAAGGTTAAACGAAACCCATGTAAAGAAAGATTGAAAATGATGTCCAAGATTAAAATGAAGACCAAGCCCAATATTGAAAAAAGAAGATAAGGCCCATATATGCACAAATGAGTTAGACAACAAATGAAGAAATATTTTTTTCTACTCTTGCACGTGTAGAATCCTACAACAAAAAGAAGAAATAAAGAATGACAATTCATTTCGTCCTTTGTGTAGCACACGACAAAAATAGAAGAGGCAAATGAGTACTAGCTGTGCCATGTCAAAAGAATGAAAACAATGAAGAAATATAAAAGAAGGCCACGTGATTGGCTATTTGAATTGTAGGCACATGGGATGAAGAATATGGAATTGAAATATGAAAATGTTGATATCTTTACATGATGGCAGAGAAGTGATCCTCACGTCCCAAAATTAATACCAAATAGGCGCGTGCTTCTCATTCCTCACTCTATTCTCACACGCAATAAAGTTTGCCAGCCAACCAGAATTAGACACGTGTACACGCTATCACACAAATCGTCCAGATGCAATGAATATATACATGATTGAGTTGTCATTTTGAAGGGGAATGTTCGAGAATTCCGAAGGTGGCTATAAATGGGGCTCGTGATCTAACGCTTGGGCTCATTAGATAGCAGCTTTTCCTTTCATAATTTTTACACACACATTAGTTTTAGTTTATTTTTTTAGATTAGTATTTTTATTTAGTTGGCATAGATTATTATGTAATAGATTATTTTTAAGAGCTTATTTGTAGTCAACCTATTTTATGTTTTATGAAGATGTTCTTTTTTATGAATGATCCAACTTAGTTTAATCAATTTCTTCTTCATCTCTTTCTTTTATTATCTTTTTCTTTTATTTAAAAATCTATCTTAGCTTATTAACTTTTTGTGGCTTATGTAGATCTAGCTTATTTAATACTCTTTTACTACTTTGTTTTAAAAACTTTTATAAATCTAGATCTACTCTTTATTTTACAAATTACTTTATAAAAAAATCAAAAATATTTAATTTTTATTAGTTTTTCTTTTATTAAAAGCCATCCATTAGTTTATTATATTAGATATAAATAGTTTTAATGCCAATTTTATAAAAAGTTTGCAAATTTATTAGTTTTTGTTATAAAATTAGCTTAATTTCTTAGATCTATTAAGTTTTTATTATAAAGTTTCAATCTTTTAGCTTTTTCTTAAGTTTTTAATAATAAAGTTTGTAGCTTTATCAACTAATAAGCTCTTCCATAGCTTATTTGGTCATTATTATTGCGTATTCCTAATAAAGTTTTGAATTTTCTTTGTTTCTCATCATTTCTACCGCTAAGGCCGGAGCTTAAGGGTCTTATAAGCTAGCTTATTATTAAAGTTTATTACTTTTTAGTCTTAATAAGCTAATTAGTTAATAAAGTCACAAACTTTATTAACTATTTGGTTTTATTAAAGCTTTTAAAGAATTAAACTTTATGGTTTGTTTAGTTTATAAGATCGGGTTGTTAATTTCGTCTCATCTCTTAAATCGGATTCTACTTTCTTTTCTTTTTCAATTTTAGTTTAAACATTTAGTTATGCTTATATTTGTTGAAATATTTGTGTTTATTAGTTTAATTAATATGAGTAGTGAATAGATTGTTATTATGCTTGTTGAGTAGATTGTTCCGTGAATTAAGTGTGGTTTTATTAAAGTTAGAAAATGAATTGGTTAGTAATTTTAAATTACTTGGATTGAAATTTTGGTTGTTTAAACGGGCAAAAGCCGTGAAAATAATTGGGTTTTAATCTAGATATCGATATCTCTTTATGAAATTATTTTTAAACCAACGTTGGGATAGAACGATTATTTGTAAAAGATATTGATTCATCAATAGAGGACCTAATTGAAATAATAAACCACATTTAAGGATCGTGATAATTTGCTTAACAAGTATATCCTTTTATCGTTTATCTCTTATTTGCTTGCGTAATATAGTCTAGTTTGCAATTTTTAGCTTTTATCGTTAATCTTAGATTATTAAGCTTGCCACTAGATTTATTACCTTTACTTAGTATAATTTGTTTGCCTCTAGATTTATATGCTTACTTAGTTGCTTTTAAAATTCCCATTAGTGCTAGCTTTTATATTAGATTGCGTTTAGGTTATTTGTGCTTTACGTGCTTGTCGTATATGCTTAACTGTTGCTCTTTAGTTTATGTTTGAAACTATAGTTATAAACTCCAAATATCTCCCTTTTTCCTATTCAATTCACACAATCACGACTCGAACCGAAATTCCATTCATACCTTCGTTGGGACCACGACCCGGGGAAATACTTTCCTAAGTGTTTCTTTGGAAAAATCACTACACTACTGTTGACTCTCGTCAATTTCATGGCGCCGCTGCCGGGGAAGGTTTGAAGCGAGTTTTTGATTCCCGTTTGTCGATTTGTGTTTTGAAGACCCTTCCCCGAGAAGTTATCGTTTTCTTTGTAAATATTTTCTCACTATTTTTTTGAAAACCAAAAAAAATTACAAAATACAAAAATCCAAAAATATTATCTTTCAAATTTTTCTTAAATATAAAAACCCAAAAACATTTACTTTTCAAAATTTCTTTTGTTTTTCTTTTATCTTCATTTGTTTTTCATTTTTCTTATTATAAAAACCCAAAATTTTTTTCTTTTTCTAAATTTACTTTTCTTTTAAAATTTTGTTCTTACTTTATTTTTCCAATTATAAAAATTCAAAAATATTTTTTATTTTCTTTTATATTTAAAATTCAAAAATATTCTTCTTATTCCTCTTTAACGTTTAATTCTTATCTCTTTACCCTCTTAACCGTTTAATTCTTATCTCTCTCTTCTCTTATTGTTTAATTCTCCACCATGTTCGATTCTTTACCATCTCATCCCCATGATCCAAGGACCATGGAGAATTTCTATCATCCGACACTCATCGGTAGAGGAGGACCGATTGCTCCGACAAACGATTTTGTTTTAAAAGATCATATGATTGAATTTATTCAACAAATTTGCTAATTTCACGGTTTTGAAGATGAAGATGCTAATCATCTTTTGGACAAATTTCTATCGATTACTCAATTCTTCAAACAAAACGGAGTTTCTCTAGACAATATCCGTTTGAATCTCTTTCCCTTCTCGTTAACCCATGAAGCCGAATCTTGTTTTTACACTCTTAAAACCCATTCTATTCATACTTGGGACGAGATGTGCCTCAAGTTTCTTTCAAAATACTATCCATACTCAAAAACGATGCAATTTAGACGAGATATCCTAAATTTCTGGCAATTGCACGGAGAATCAGTATTTGAAGCTTGGGAGAGATTCAAATACTTGTTGCAGAGATGTCCGGATCATAGAATTTTGCTCCTTGATCAAATCTTAACCTTCTATCATGGCATAAATACGATCGATCGAGACAAAATCATGTTGGCTTCTGGAGGCAATCTCATGCGGAAAACTCCTCAAGAAGCTTATGATTTGATCGAGAATATGACACAACATCACTATCAGTGGGATACTGGAGTCCCTTATGACTCTACCCCTGTTTTAAGTGATCATCATTTCGATTACATTCCCGCTGAGATTGCACAAATTGGGGTCCTTGGTAATCACAAAAGCGATATAAATCAATATAGCCAGCAAGGACCAGGTCATCCTAACACTATCCACTTTTCTTATTCCGACGAGAGTGATAAGGATGAACCTTCAGAAGTTCAGACGTCGATTCTTCCTTTGAGTGGCAATCCTACTCCCTCTTCTGATTCTGTTGTCGAGTCTCTATCCTCATCTCCTACTTCCCTCGGGGATAATGACTTTCATTTGGAAGAGACCGACACCCTTTTTTCTCATTTTGATGATTCTTTACCCGAATATGAGAGCTTTACTTTTGATACCAAAGAGGATATTAGTGGCAGTCCCACTTCTCATCCCGATCTTTCTCTCTCGGCTTATGAAGCCTTTTGTTTTGATATCGATCATACGGAGGAGACGAGTAGTGGCAGTACCACTTCTCATGCTTATATCTCTCTTCCCGAGTATGATTCGTTTCATTTTGAGGAGTTCTCCGGTGAACTCTCTCATGTCATAGCTCCTCCGGAGTATGATCGTTTCTATTTTGATCTTGAGAAAGATTTTAGTATGGGGGGAGACGTNTCCCGATCTTTCTCTCTCGGCTTATGAAGCCTTTTGTTTTGATATCGATCATACGGAGGAGACGAGTAGTGGCAGTACCACTTCTCATGCTTATATCTCTCTTCCCGAGTATGATTCGTTTCATTTTGAGGAGTTCTCCGGTGAACTCTCTCATGTCATAGCTCCTCCGGAGTATGATCGTTTCTATTTTGATCTTGAGAAAGATTTTAGTCTGGGGGGGACGTACTTATTGATGACAGCACCCCGCCTCTCCCGCCCAAGATTTTTGAAAATGAACAAATGAGCTTTAACGATGAAATTCAAAACATAAAAATCGAAAAATTTGCTTTTGAAAATGAAGAATTGATCTTAATCGTGATAAAAATCTTTCTCCCTTTCTTCACATATGATGTGACTTCTCCTCTCCTTCACTCCACCGGGAGTGAGGATACCGTCTTTGACCCCGGCATCTCTGTGTTTGCTGGGTGTCTGTTCCATTTGCTCCCCCAAGAATAAGGAAATTCGGGGCGAGTCTAAGCTATACGACTCGTTAAAAAACAAGCGCTTCGTGGGAGGCACCCCATGCTTATCTTTCTATCTTCTTTCTATTTTCTATAAGTGTGTTGTGATAAATGTGACGTGAGGAGGTGCGCCTCTTCCATATCTCGTGTTTCGTTGTTGTTTGTGTATGTCCAGGATTTGCCCGAATAATGAAGACTCTCGTGCTCGTTGCTTTGTCTCAACTCGAGTTTCATCATTCGTTGCTCATCCATATATCCTAATCTTATCGACTAACGTTATCTTTGGCATAATTAATAAACGGCCTTAGATTTTACGTAGGATTACCCTTACCTTTGAAACATTGAGGACAATGTTTACCTTTAGTCTGGGGGGTGAATCTTCGATTTGATTTTTGCCTTGCACTTTCATTTAGTCGTTTACTCTCGCAACCCCGTTTTTCCTAAAAAATTGAAAAAATTGAAAAATTTTGAAAATTTTCAAAGAAAAAGTTGATGAAAAAGTTGTGAAAAAAAATGTGAAAAGTTGAAAATTGTGCAAAAATATAATAAGTGTTTTGACACCTTGTTGACTTTCCAGCTGGCGAGAGTAGGAATAAAATTTTGACTTGATCCGGGCGTGTTGAGCCCTAGCTTGTTCCCTTAACCAATGATGATCATAAAAGCTTTTGCTAGTCTTGTACACAAGGAGCTACTCTTTTGTCGGCTCCCGTACTTGACTTTTAACATGCATGGGTTGAAGAGCTTTCGCTAGTCTCTTACACTTGGAGCTATGAAACGCGAATTCTTTCTAAGAGTTTGCAAGTTCCCGTATTTGACTTTATATATGCGTGGCTTGATTATCGGCTAAGCATCCGCGGATTTCATTATTTGAGATTTTCAAAATGCGGAGAACGAGAAATGATAGAGTTTATTTAGAAGTTAGATGCTAAGCGTGGAGTAGTTAGTTCTCTTTAGAGCTCATCGAAGGTACTTGTGGCTTTTTGCTCCCACCAACTTGTTTCACCCCATATTATGTGTATAAATAATTAATGATGTTACGTTTGGGCGAAATTTAGTTTTTTATCGTCTTAAGAGAATCTTTGCTGTAAAAATTGGGTACACATCAAGGATACGTCTTAAGCTAGAAAAATGCAAATTCACTTTTAAAAATTCTAAATTAACTTAAAAATAATTCAAAAACTAAAATTATATATTTTTTTCTTTATGTGGATTTTTTTATTAATTAATTACTAATTAAAACTATTTAACTAATTTAAATTACTAAAAATACTAAAATGACTTAGAAAATTATGAACAATTTTATAAAACTAAATTATCACTACTAGAATCCTAAAAAATTAAAAAAAGTTTATAAAAGTTATTATTACACTATTTTACTAATTATTAACTTAGTTATTAACTAAAAACTATTTAAATTAATTTAATTAAGATAAATAGAAAATGAACAGTAAAAATTATGAAAATATTTTCTAAAAATACTTTATAATTAATAAAAACTATAGAAATTATAAAAAGATACTAGGGATTAAAAATAAACAGTAGAGGATTTTCTTTTTGGTTTTTTAATTAAAACTATTTTAACTATTATTAATTATTATAAATACTAATGAAAAGATAAAATTATGAACTTGTTTATACAAATACTATACTAATGCAGAAACCTAATAAAATTATAAAAAGCACTATGTGCTTAATCAAAAAGTTGAAAAATAAGCTAAATAGCTAAAACTTCTTAAATAGAAGCTATCACTATTTTAAAAAGTGATGATTTTTGGATTTTTATTTTTGAGAACTAATTATACACTGAAAACAAATAACTTTTTTGAAAACACTTTTTATAAAACTTTAAAATAAGCAATTTGGACACTTATTATTCCCACAGTTTGGTTTTTGCTTTGAAAATGAATTTTTGGAATCAAATAAGCTCACAATAAGCTACACAGTTGGAACCAAGGACAAAATAAGCTATAAACAACTTATAAGTACTCAAATGAAGTTAAAACAACAAGCAGTTAATACTAAATAAGCCAATAAGTTCAAATAAGCAATCCAAAATACCACAATCAAAACATGTCTGCAAGGAATTGGTGGGCCAAATTAAGCTAGGGGCAAAGGCCCCCAAGCCCAAAATAAGCTTGGATATGAAAAGTTGGCTTGCTTGGATTTCCAAAAAGCCAAGAATCACAGGATGGGGCCCAATAATAAGCTCTATGCAAGCTTAGAAAGATGGGTGTAAAGCTGTGCACAGGGGAGATTTGCTAAAATGTGCTAAAAGAAAAGCAGAAAATAAGCAGTTTAACTAAGCTAAAAAAACAACTAAAAATATCTTAATGAAGATGAGCAACAAAATATTAATGTTCAAAAAGCACAAGTCCTAAAACCTAGTATTAAGACCTAGAGAAAATCAACTAGTTTATTCAAAAAAAAAAGTTGCAACAATTTTGACTTTTTGAGAAACATGGAATTTTTGACTTTGGTGAACTTTGGTCTGATCCTAATGACTTGTATTGATGTTTTAAGTTATAATGCACCTAGATTAAGCTATGGAATACAATGCACCTAGATTAAGCTATGGAATACACTTATGCAACAAAATGAGTGTTCATGAATCCATGAGTACTAAAAGTTAACAAATTAGAACCATTAGACCAAGATTTTGACTTTTGGTTGAATGACCTGAGGTTATCAAGCTTTGACTAAGCTAAAGTGACCTAAAGAAACATGTCTAAACCAAAAAGAACCACAGAAAGCTGCTAGAACACAATTACCACTCTTAAACCAAACACCCCTTAAGGTAAACTGTTTTTGTGTTTTATGAGATTTAAGGCGATAAAAGCTAAAATACTAATGCATCATGATCAAACAACCTATATTGAACCTGTTAACACTAATTTAATGCAGAAACAATCATTAGGACACATTGAACCATTTTATAAAATATGACAGTTAAACTCGTAACATGAGCTCAAATGAAATCTAACTGAGCAAAGGAGACAAATAAGAAACAACCTATCTCTACTACACCCAATAAGCATAGAAATACAGATAAACACATATATGAGCAGTGCAACAGTAGAATGAAAAAAAAAAAAAATTGTGAAAAAATGCTTACAAGTGATCCTGAGATGAGAACTAATGAACCAAAGACTCAAACCATAACCTAATGCCTCCCCTGAGGCTACTAAACCATGGACTTCCTGAATGTACCTTGCTCCATGAATTCTTCCATCTTTTTCTTTGATTTTTGATTTTTACACCTATTTATTTCTTAATTTTGAGTATTTTTAGTATTTAACTAGAAATTGATTCAATCGTTAAGGAAACTTATTAAAAGCTTATAAAACACTTATATGAGCTCAAATATCCAGTAAACAACAACTTTAACAACATTAAAGCTAAAATGACTTTTTCAAATGGAAATTACAAATTTTGATTTAGAACAAAGGAGCTTGAAATTAAGGTTCAACAAAGTTTTCATTACACTAAAATCACTGAGTACAAGCTTTTTAGACTAAAGAAAACAACTGAAAAAGGAAAAATTATCACTACTTAACTACTCTAGTTAACTACTATCTACTGCTCATCTTCTTTCTCTTTCTCTTTGAATTTGTAGTGACCTTTCAGGGTTTGTGGGGTCCTCTGAGCTTTTCCCATCACTTTTCTCAGTCCTTGGATCACTCAAATTCATCTGAGCCATTGATTGGCATTTTGGCAAAAAAATGGGTTATCAACTGGCAGGGTAACTTGTGAGGTTTTACAGGCATTAAATGGCCTTGGGATGTGTAATGAGCTGGAGGGATAAGGTGGAGGTGATAGTAGCAAGTGGTGACCAAGTGGAAGGGAATACCACCTGGTTTTGGGGCAGTGTGGGAGTGGTAATGGTGAGAGCCATTGATTGGCATTTTGACAAAAAAATGGGTTATCAACTGGCAGGGTAACTTGTGAGGTTTTACAGGCATTAAATGGCCTTGGGATGTGTAATGAGGTGGAGGGATAAGGTGGAGGTGATAGTAGCAAGTGGTGACCAAGTGGAAGGGAATACCACCTGGTTTTGGGGTAGTGTGGGAGTGGTAATGGTGGAGGGAAAGGGTGAGTCAAACCAGGTGACCCTGGTTTATTAACTACAAGGGTGTTGGGTTTGTGTTATTGGGCCAGGTAAAACAAAAGTGTAGTGGGCTAGGTTTAGTTGGGGTGTTTTATTTATGGGCTAAGGGTGTTTTGGGTTTATTATTTAATAGGGCTAGTTTGGTTTGTAACAAAAATACCACAAGGACCAAAGTTGCAACAATCTGATTTTTGAGGGACTGGTTATGCAACTTTTCCAAAGTTATCCAAGGGTCTTAAATTGCCAAGTTTCAATAGTATAGGGACCCTTGTTGACTATTTTCCAAATTTACACACCCAGGGACTATTTCTGCCAATCTTGCAAAGTTCAGGGACTAGTTTTGTAAATTTTTGAAACTTTTCACCAAAGGACTAATTATGACAACTGGTGATTTTCAAAGGACTTTGGTTGACTTTTCTTCCAAAATAAATGCTCAGGGACTACTTTTGACAAGTTTTGAAAGTTGAGGGACTGAAACTGCCAATTATGCAAACTTTGTTCATTTTTTATTTATTTTCAATCATTTGCATCTGAAACATATAAAACACAACCTTGGGATATTTCAGTATTTTGATGCATTTTTGAGTGTTTTTGGATGTTTTGTCAGTTCAGATACGACAAAAATGATGAGTATTTACACACTCATCAATCCCCCACACTAAAACATTGCTAGTCCCTAGCAATCTTTTATGAAAACTTAATGGATTTGATGTCTCTTTACCAAAAGGCATTACTTCTGGAGTAGCCAAGTGTTTCAGTATATGATACTTTGGTACACTGATAACCAAATGATTTTGAGCAAACCATCAGCTGTCAACGGATTTGATTTGTCTTTACCAAAAGCATTTTGCTTCTGGACTAGCCAACTCTTCACGATTCGAAGATATGGTGAGCTGATTACCATACAATTTTTGGCAAATTGTAAGCCATAAACGGATTTGAGATATCTTTACCGGGAGCCGTTTGCTCTCGGATTAGCCAGACCTTATGTGGATGAGACATGGTGGACTGATAACCATTTGTCGTGTTAGTGCGAAGCACTCACACCAAAAATTTTTTTGACCAAAATGGGGGTATTAAGGCACTAGAACGTTTAAATGTGATCAAATTCGCCAGAATTCCCCCCCCCCCTCCCCCCACACTAGAATTGAATATTGCCCTCAATATTCAAAGTCCCGGCTACTATGCCAATACTTTGAGATGTAAAAACTTAGATTTAGGCAAGTGTGGTAACCATTTTTTTTTGAAATTTACACAGCAGGGGCAACTCCCTCACTCTTAGGTGTTAGAAAAGAGAAAGAAGTCAGAGACATGGGTGAAAACCCATGTTATTCTAATGGTTTTGTTTACCGAGTCATTAGCTTGACTCGACCACGAATTCATTGGTTCTTGGGGAAGCAAGTGGAAAAGACAATCTCCATCGGACTTTCATTCAAGATGTTTGGACAAACATTGAAGTACGTGAAAGTTCCACACCGATGAGATATATCCGACTCAAAAGATTGATAAATTGAGATGTCGGGGTCAAAGATGGTATCCTCACTCCCGAAAGAGTGAAGGACACGGGAAGTCACGTGATAGATGAAAAAGAGAAAGAAAGTCATGATAACAATCATGACTAACTCATTATCATCAGAATGAGAATTCACAATTTCACTATCATGAATCTCGTCATTTAAGCTCATTTGATCAAGACATATCCCGGGTGTGTCTAGATCAAAGTAGAAGTGATCATACTCCGGCGGAGATATGATATGAGTGAGTTCACAGGAGAACTCCTCGAAGGAAAATGATTCATATTCGGGGAGAGAATTATGAGAATGAGAAGTGGTACTGCCACTAATCTTCTCTCCCATATGATCAAAATGGAAGGCTTCAAAGTCCAGTATAGAATCATCGGAAAGGATGTCACTATCCTTAATGGGGACAGGAGATGAAATGGGTTTCTTATTGAAAGCCCTGATTTTAGAAATGAGGAGACTGACATTCAATAATGTTGCACGAAGAGCTTCATCTTTGATTTCAGTGTCAATTTCATCATTCTCTTCTTCTAAGCTGACTAGCTCAGAAGGTAATTCCTCCACATAACTGATGTATCTATATGATAAAGAATTGTCATCAGTATGTGAATCACTAAGCTCGATGTTGGGATTAGAATTCAAAAGATTTTCAATTTCTCCCAGATCGGCTTCAAAGTCAAATAGATCGTCATCACTTCCTGATGGAAGTGGAGTGATGTGAGTAAGTTCATCTGTGAACTCCTCAAGAAGAGGATCAATATCAGATTTAGGCAATGATGCCTCAACATACTCAACTTCTCCATAAGATGTACAATCATCATTAAAATCAGAGTAAGTCTCAAAATCATCTTTTGGATTTTCAGGAGGGGAAGGTAGATCACACATTTGGTCAAGAATTCCCTGGAACTTACTTGGGATTGGGACAAGGTTCTCAACACTAGACTTTATGAGCTCGTCCGATTCCTTTTCAGGAATAGTGTCAAGATGCTCGCCCCCCCCCCATGTTTAGAGAGTTAGTGGGAATCTTGGGTGTGATATCAGCAGACTGAGGGAGTTGAGAAGGACTAGAAGTCATGGCTTCTACAAGTTCCACTTGTTCTACTGCTAGTAATTCAGTTATATTCTTTTCTTCCTGTATTTCCACTGATGGAATTTCAACTAAAGTCGAATCAAAAGGTTTCTCAGATACCCTTGGGATTGGAACAAGGTCATCTATTTCCTCAAGAGGATTGACTTTGACTTCCTTGTCCCCCATTATCAAGATATCTGAAGGTTCCTTAGAGTTTTCTTCTTCAAATGGTTCATCCTCGTCACTTTCATCCTCAAAATAAATGAGTTAACAGGAGGATTTTGTTTCCTAAAAATCAGATCCTTAAGACAGTTTATTCCATCTTGAATGTTCATGTTGAATTGATTTTGAGCAATAATCATTTTTGTAATCAATTCAGCTCTAGTTAACTCGCTCTGAGGAAGTGGTTGAGGGGTTGTGTATTGTGAAGGCTGGTTAAAACCAAATTCATGATTGTTACAAGGAACCTGTTCATAGACAAACTGATTCCTAGTTTGACAATCATAGCTGTAGTGAGGGCCTCCACAATATTCATACGAATATGTCTCCATCCTGGGGTGTGGGGGTTGGTTAAAGAAACTGGTTGTTTCATTGTAGGGATTTTGTTCATAGACAAACCCGTTTCCCAAACTCACAATGCTACAACTGGTGCAATTTCTACCATTATAAGGACCACCACACCATTGACAAACAAGAGGGTAAGGATAAGACATAGAAAGAATCAAAAGGTTACAGAGGGTAAGGGATATAGAATCAGAAGGTTAAGAGGGTAAAGATGAATATTTTTGGAATTTTTTATAAACATTTTGTAAAAATAATCACAAGTAAAACAAGACCGAGGCAAAACGACAGAGAACTTAAACCAATAATCACAATATGAATGGCTTCTTTGAAAAAGGTACACCAATTCACAAGGATACAAAGGCAAGTTTTAATCTTATGTTTGGGAACTTATTAATGGTGATACACCCAGTTGGGTTGTATTCTGCCTTGATTTACGGTGGTAATATTTTATGTAATTATTATTTAACAAGAAAACAAATGTTTTTGGCTTTTCGGGGTGTGTGTGAAAAATCTTGGGAATTATTTTTGGAATCGATTCGTTAACCGAAATCGTTCCTTTAAGACTACTCGCAGGGTGGCGGAAGAGAAGAATGTGATTTATACAAGGAGGGTTTTGAAAACCACTAAACTTAAACGTTTTAAAAACACGCAACAACCTCCCCGGCAGCGGCGCCAAAATTTGACTCCTCCCAAACTAACCAGTTAACCAGGTGTGGTCAACAAGTCAAATCTGAGAGAGGAGAGATCAATTTATGATCCGTTGAAAGCACAGTGTACTCACGGGTCGTTAAGTCCCAACGAGATTGAAATTGTGTTTTGGAAACGTTATGGGAATGAGTGATTTGAGAAAAGTAACCAGATAATGATTTGGATTTGATTATACTAATCAGATATAAGTGAAAATAACACAGATAAGCAATATTAACAATTACTGAAAACCAGATAAACCTAAAACGTATTTAAATGTAAATGCGTACTGAAAAAGTGGGAATCGAACAAATACAAACTACAGGGGGTGAAAATGACTTTTTTACAAACTTAATATTAAAATAAAATTTTATAAAAAAGAAAAATATTTTTTTGATTATTTTATTATTTAATATTAATTAAAAACTATTTAATACTTATAATTACTATTTAAATTAAACTAATTATGATAAAATACTAAATTAAGCTAGAAAAATAAAATTCACTTTTAACATTTCTAAATTAATGTAAAAATATTTTAAAAACTAAAATTATATTTTTTTGTCTTTTTGTAGATTTTTTATTAATTAATTACTAATTAAAACTATTTAACTAATTTATATTACTAAAAATACTAAATGACTTAGAAAATTATGAAAAATTTTATAAAACTAAATTATCAATACAAGAATCCTAGAAAATTATAAAAAGTTTATAAAAATTATTATTACACTATTTTACTAATTATTAACTTAGTTATTAACTAAAAACTATTTAAATTCATTTAATTAAGATAAATAGAAAATGAACAGTAGCAATTATGAAAATATTTTCTAAAAATACTTTATAATTTATAAGAACTAGAAAAATTATAAAAAGATACTAGGGATTAAAAATAAACAGTAGAGGATTTTCTTTGGTTTTTTAATTAAAATTATTTTAACTATTATTAATTATTATAAATACTAAATGAAAATATAAAATTATGAACTTATTTATACAAATACTATACTAATGCAGAAACCTAATAAAATTATAAAAAGTACTATGTGCTTAATCAAAAAGTTGAAAAATAAGCTAAATAGCTAAAACTTCTTAAATAGAAGCTATCACTATTTTAAAAAGTGATGATTTTTGGATTTTTGTTTTTGAGAACTAATTATACACTGAAAACAAACAAATTTTGTGAAAACACTTTTTATAAAACTTAAAAATAAGCAATTTGGACACTTATTATTCCCACTGTTTGGTTTTTGCTTTGAAAATGGATTTTTGGAATCAAATAAGCTCACAATAAGCTACACAGTTGGAACCAAGGACAAAATAAGCTATAAACAACTTATAAGAACTCAAATGAAGTTAAAACAACAAGCAATTAATACTGAATAAGCCAATAAGTTCAAATAAGCAATCCAAAATACCACAATCAAAACAGGTCTGCAAGGAATTGGTGGGCCAAATTAAGCTAGGGGCAAAGGCCCCCAAACCCAAAATAAGCTTGGATATGAAACGTTGGCTTGGTTGGCTTTCCAAAAAGCCAAGTATCACAGGATGGGGCCCACAAATAAGCTCTATGCAAGCTTAGAAAGATGGGTGTAAAGCTGTGCACATGGGAGATTTGCTAAAAAGTGCTAAAAGAAAAGCAGAAAATAAGCAGTTTAACTAAGCTAAAAAAACAACTAAAAATATCCTAATGAAGATGAGCAACAAAATATTAATGTTCAAAAAGCACAAGTCCTAAAACCTAGTATTAAGACCTAGAGAAAATCAACTAGTTTATTTAAAAAAAAGTTGCAACAATTTTGACTTTTTGAGAAACATGGAACTTTTGACTTTGGTGAACTTTGGTCTGATCCTAATGACTTGTATTGATGTTTTAAGTTATAATGCACCTAGCTTAAGCTATGGAATACACTTATGCAACAAAATGAGTGTTCATGAATCCATGAGTACTAAAAGTTAACAAATTAGAACCATTAGACCAAGATTTTGACTTTTGGTTGAATGACCTGAGGTTATCAAGCTTTGACTAAGCTAAAGTGACCTAAAGAAACATGTCTAAACCAAAAAGAACCACAGAAAGCTGCTAGAACACAATTACCACTCTTAAACCAAACACCCCTTAAGGTAAACTGTTTTTGTGTTTTATGAGATTTAAGGCGATAAAAGCTAAAATACTAATGCATCATGATCAAAAAACCTATATTGAACCTGTTAACACTAATTTAATGCAGAAACAATCATTAGGACACATTGAACCATTTTATGAAATATGACAGTTAAACTCGTAACATGAGCTCAAATGAAATCTAACTGAGCAAAGGAAACAAATAAGCAACAACCTATCTCTACTACACCCAATAAGCATAGAAATACAGATAAACACATATATGAGCAGTGCAACAGTAGAATGCAAAAAAAAATCGCGAAAAAATGCTTACAAGTGATCCTGAGATGAGAACTAATGAACCAAAGACTCAAACCATAACCTAATGCCTCCCCTGAGGCTTCTAAACCATGGCCTTCCTGAATGTACCTTGCTCCATGAATTCTTCCATCTTTTTCTTTGATTTTTGATTTTTACACCTATTTATTTCTTATTTTTGAGTATTTTTAGTATTGAACTAGAAATTGATTCAATTGTTAAGGAAACTTACTAAAAGCTTATAAAACACTTAAATGACTTTTTCAAATGGAAATTGCAAATTTTGATTTAGAACAAAGGAGCTTGAAATTAAGGTTCAACAAAGTTTTCATTACACTAAAATCACTGAGTACAAGATTTTTAGACTAAAGAAAACAACTGAAAAAGGAAAAATTATCACTACTTAACTACTCTAGTTAACTACTATCTACTGTGCATCTTCTTTCTCTTTGTATTTGTAGTGACCCTTCAGGGTTTGTGGGGTCCTCTGAGCTTTTCCCATCACTTTTCTCAGCCCTTGGATCACTCAAATTCATATGAGCCATTGATTGGCATTTTGGCGGGAAAATGGGTTATTGATGACGTGGGATTGCGACCACGCAACAGGTTTTACCTCTCAAGGGATCTTGAGAAGCTTGCAATCCCACCAGGCAGTGTACCTGGTCAGTGTAGTATAATGTATTGGTTAGTACGGGGGATTATCGTTCTCTCACAAGGGAATAGTGTTCCTTAGGTAAGAAAAACTACTCTAAAAGGTCTAAGGGTGAAGATGATTATTTTGTATTTTTTATATTTTTTTTATGAAAGCAAGTAAATCTCGGTTTTGAAGGAGTGGGCGGAATTAGCTGCTAGTCAATAACCCAAAAACTACAATTGCAATTAAAAATAAAATAACTAAACTATTGTGGTTGTGAAAACTTATATGGAGACAAATGTGTTTACTTAGATTTCCTTACTCCAACTATCTTTTACCGGTTAATTTGTGTGTGTATTAATTGCGTGGACGACGGGTGTATTCCCTTAACAATTCATGGGTTGGCGTACATATCTCCCCAATTCTATGAGCTCTTATCTCCTCCTACAACGATGCGTAAGCACATCAATAGGGATTGGTAAACAGTGGCTCATGCGTTAAATACTACCTTAATAACCTAGTACGCATTAGTTACATGTTTCTTAAGACGTTCAAGCAGGTTACCATATAGGAGTTTAGCCAGTTTTCTTAAGCCTAACATTGATGAAACATTCACCAAACAAGTAATAACACACCAATCAACCAATAATTAATAGTTAGGTTTCATTAGATCTAAGCAAACACAAGAAAAATCTAGCCTAGCATGTTAATTGAAAGACAAGCATAAGATATGATTAACCAACACATAGACATATGTATTGTTAGAACCTAAGTTTTTCTACATTTTAGTCAAGTCTCGGTTATTTCAACATTTGTAATAGGTTGCTAAGTTGATTAAATATGTAACTATTAAGGATGAGTCCAATACTCGTCCAACGGGCCTAAAGCCCAAACGTTTAAGAGAAGGGAAGGAGTAGGCGTGTTGCCCTAGCTCCCATCCTATAAATAGGACATCTATGTATCCCATTCTCTTGTTGGTTATTTCAATACATTAAATAAACTCTTGCACTTTTATTCTTCATATTTGTTACAATCAACCAAACTCTATTTCTCATCTCATTTCTACCAAATCTATACTTGTGTTTACAATATGGTGACCTAACAAGTGGTATCAATCGCCAAAAGAAGGTGTATTTTTTGTTTTTGCTCTTAACGACCCAAAAACAACTTTTTTACTCGTTATTTTTTGTAAAAATCTTGCTACTTTCTTGTTTGTTTCGTGTTTTTATCACATCTTTTACATCAAAACTTGTGTTATAAAGTCAAACAACCAACAAAGTTTCAAATTTTACACAAAATTTGGATTCGTACAAATTTGTACCATTTTTCGAAATTTTTCAAATTTTCAAAAAGTGGTTCAAGTTTGCAACTTTCTTTAAGATTTCATCATTTTAAAGCTAGTTGTACAAGAATCTTGGAATAAAAACGTGTTTTTGGATTGCTTTTATCAAAAACAAAAATCTGCCAAAAAGTGTACTTTTTTCGAAATCCTTAAACCCTAACTTTCGAGATCTTTTCTGACTGCTCCTAAAGTGTTTTCGTTGGTTACTCAGTGCTTTTCTCTCTTGTATAAGAAAGAAAACCCTTCGACTTGTTGGATATTTTCGATATTGTATAATCTCGAAAATTTGTGGAATTTTTTTCGAAAATTTTGAACTTTCGAGATCTTTTCTGGCTTATCGAAATCTTTTGATTTTCGAGATCCTTGGAAAACTTTCGAAATCCTTTCATAATTTTCGAGAACTTTACTAATTCCAGCTACAGTAAAATTTCTCGAAACTTTGCTAAAATTTTTCTCGATAAACCATTTTTTCGAGAAATTTTGATCTTTTTTCGAAATCTTTTATTTTTTCGAAATCTTTGGTACTTTGACTGTTTTTCGAGATATTCAACATTTTAAGCTTTGGAAACATACTTGGGATAGTTTTCGAGAATTGGCATAACACTTATACCTTCTACAAGATCCATTTTCACACAAGTATTTCATCATGTCTCAACCACCGTACTACAACTTTCATCATCAGCAACCCTATCATCAAACACAATTGTTTCGTCAACAACAACAACAATTTCAACAACAACAACCTCAACAATCATATCCATATAATCAAATGGTCCCTCAACAACATGTCATGATGCATCAACATCAACAACTGCCTCAACCTCCACCATTTCCAATGCAACAAATCACTCAACCGTCGAAACAAACTCATTGGTTTGACCAAATGTGTGAAGTAATCACTACTCAACAATCAAGACATGAAGCAGGTTCACTTGACACACCACCCATGCTCACACCCGGTAATTATGCTCAGTGGTCAAGTCGATTCCTAAGATTTCTTGAACTCAAGAAACCACATGGCAAATACATGAGACAAGTTATCAATGAAGGCCCATTTGTAACACCGACTACCCATGTCCCTGGTGATCCTAATGCTAATCCACCCGTACCGGAATCATACAGACCCTATACTGATGCTCAACTTACTGCTGAACAACTACTTCACAAAGAAGCTGATGAATATGCCATGATCTACATTCTTCAAGGCATACCTAATCCAATCTTTCGCAGTGTTGATGCTCAGAAAACTGCTAAGGCAATGTGGGAACATGTTCATCTCCTAATGGAAGGAACTCAGTTGAATCAGGAGGACATGGAGTCAAAACTTTACATGGAATACACACATTTCATGATTGAGCCAATGGAATCACTTGAGTCATACTATCACCGCTTCACTAACATCATTAATGACCTCGATAGACACAACATCATCTTACCAAAGATTGCTGTCAACACGAAGTTCTTAGGATGTCTTGGTCCTGATTGGCAGAAGTATGTGACATTTGTTCGACAAGCCCGAAACCTTCATGAAACACCATATGGTTTGTTGTATGACTATCTGAAACATCATCAACATGAAGTTGACAATGATCGCGCTCTCAGAGGAAACTATTCACAGCCCCCACCTACAAACTCTTTGGCGCTTGTTGCTCAATCACATGTTCCGGCTCCACCATTACAACACAATGTTTATCATCCAGAACAGGCTTATCACAACAATCCATCTCCGTATTCATCTTATGATTCTTCATCGCACCCTCCTGCAAATCAATTTGCATCATATGACAACAATGACACCTTGTCTACACCACTCACTGCTAATGATGACGATGATGATGAGGACTTCAACAGTCTCAACCAAGGAATTGCACTCATTGCTCGGGCTTTCAGCAAATTCTCAAACAAGTCCAACAATCGTCTTCGTTCATCTTCAAATACAAGGAATCAAGCTGTCATTCACGATGGTCGCGTTGAGATTCAGAATCGCAACAGTAGCAGATTTGGATCGGGTGGTAATATGGGTAACTCTAATTCTGGACAACGGTTTAACAACAATGGAGGATTCAGGAACAATGGTGGTGTCCCTCAGAGAAAGGCAGAGATTGTTGACACAGGGAATACTGAATCGGGGAATACGGTCATCAGATGCTATAACTGCAATGGAATAGGTCACTTGGCAACTGCATGTCCATCACCAAGAACTCAAGGAAGTAAGTATCACAAACAGGCATTACTCCTTGCTCTCAAAGATGAAGCCCGCAGCAACACGAATGCAAATGACAACAGCTTCATGGCTAATGCACATTCCGATGATGACATGGAAGATTTGGAAGCTGCTGTTATGCTGATGGCCAACATGCATGAACTCCACATAAGTGACTCAGGCCCAGTTTATGACACCGATGGTCTTTCTCAGGTAACTGATCTTAACTCATGCCTCATACATGAAATTGCCTCCCCATCTGCATCTGCATCTTACAAGGAACAAGAAGTTCAAAATGATTCATTGTTATCTACACACACGAATACTCAAATGGACACAAAAGTTATATTTGATGATTTTCAAATTAACCCGGTTGTCACATTTGATGATTCGGATAATGAAACTGTCAATGATAACAATGCTCACGTTGAACATTTTGATCCTTCGTCTGGTCCAGATTCAGAAATTCAGTCCCTTCTTATGACTAGTCAATCTCAAAACATTAAATGTCAAGAGCTTAATGCTAGATTGAAAGAGAGAAATGCATTATTAACTAGGGATATTGAGTGCTATAAATTTCAACTGTCAAACGCGGAAAAACTGATTCAACGGGAAAAAGGCTTTGAAGCTGCTTTTCTAAAATCTTCTCGTCACGAAAAAGAGTTAGAACACCAAATTGCTAAAATTATGGAGTCTAAAAATAACTTAGCTTCTGAACTGGAAAAACAAGCGTTTGAACACAAAAAACAAATTGCACAACTTGAAGCAATCATTTTAAAAACCAAAACGGAGTTGTCAAATTGTCAAGCTGAGTTCACGGAACATAAACGCAAAACCAGAAACAAAGTTAAGTCATACGTTGATGAGATTGTTGAATTGGAACATAAGCTTAAAGAATTTCAAAATGTTGTGTATAAAACTGGTAATTCAGTGACTACTATTCAAAAGTTTTCAGTAACTCGAACAAACAATGGTCACGGCTTTGCAATTGGAAGTGATTCACCATGTTTTTTACGTGTAGCACTCAATGAGATTCCAAAGTTATATAGTGCAGATCATTTCTTTGACGATACTGTTGTTCGTACTGTTGTATATGATTGTGAAGAGGAATATGAAATTGAAGAAGAGAGTCGATCAAAAATGGAAAATGTGACATACAATAAACCTTTTGATTACTCTAAAATGCCTCCAATTACTGATATTTTTACACCGCAAAAAGAGAAATCTGAACAACCATGGTACATTATCAAACCTCAAGAAGTTACTTCTCATGTAGCTCCTGCTAAACCAGTGGTGCAAATAAACGGTCCTTTACCAAATGATAACAAACTTCAAACTCTTCCTACACGTTGTCGTATACTTCAGTATTTCGACACGTTCATGGATAACATTGAACAATTAGATGAAGCCATTGAACGCAACTCTCAAATAACGGTTTTTACTATTACTACTCCTCATGAGAGAGAAAAACGAGAAGTGTTTCAAAAACAGTTTTTACCTATTGCTCGACATTTGCGTCATTGTGCTCACCACTGGGAACAGGAACTTCAAAAAGAAGTCTCATCTATGATGAATGTGTTTCAAGAAACTGAACAAGCAATTTTAAATCAAAAACGTCAAAATCAATTTTTACAAAAAGAAGCTGATCGACTCTTGGAACATGTTCTTAGTGCTGATATAATTTCTGTGATTATGAATTCTCTTTATGAATCTGGTACTTCTATGCTTGTTGATGATCACTGTGATGATGTTGAGTTGTTATCTAAACAAATTGAGACATTAAAAGATGAAAACGTTAATCTCCGAAAACACAATGATGATGTGCAAAACAAACTTTCAAATGAGATTTCTCAACTCAACAAAAAGCTTGAATGGTGTCAAAACCAAAGTCTTGATTTCGAACTGGAATTACAAAGTCTTAAAACTTCCACAACTTTTCAAAACGAAAACGAGGAACTAAAAAGTCAAATCTCGAAATATGAAAAGGAAATTGCAGAATTGCAAGAAGTTACAGATTTTTGGCAAAAGAGTCGTGATGAATATTTTTATTCTAACCGAAAACTCGACAGTGAAATTCAAGATAAAATGCACATTATCATTGAGTTGAAAGAGAAAATACGTAAGCTTGAAAAAGGAAAATCTGTCAACACTAATGTAATTGCTCCAGGAATGTACTCATTAGACATAACAAATATAGCACAACACACTAAGAAGTCTAATTTGGATCCTTCCACTTCTACAGGAATAGTTGCCACTCATAGCGTTAGCAGATCCAAGCATAAACGAATGAAATGGAAGAATAGGATTTTGCAACGTAGAAGAGAGACACTAGAAGCCTCTGAAGTAGAAGAACACCCTAGGACTTTGAATAAGACTCATCCTGCACTAGATTTAGATACTGATTTGGCAAATTGTAATTCTAATCTATGTGTAACGAATGATGAACCTTTGAATGTTTTAAAAGTTGATGCTTCATGTGTGTTTTGTCGTAAGAGTATGTTATCTGGTGATCATTCTAAATGTGTTGCAAATTCTCTTTTATCTCGTCTTAAGAAACGTACATTAGGCAGAAAATCTAGGCCCACTAATGCTTCTAAATCTGTGCTAGGACTTATGCCTTGTGTAGTTTCTAAGAATGATATAGTCAACCCAGTAGTTGCGAACAATACCTCTAGGATCATGCCAACTGTCACTGAATTTGATATAAAGAAGGCTAAATCTAGTTGGAATTGGCAACGTTGGTTACAAAGGACACATAACTTTAAATGGATTCCTAAAATTGTTAACATGTGTGCTTCTAACCCAACGGAACCCACAACTTCTTCGGGTTCCACCCTTACCATTGTACCATCGTCGTCTCTTTCATGTGATGCAGGTGGTGCAAATTGTTCTCTGGATTGTTGATAGCGGATGCTCCCGACACATGACAGGCAATCTCAAACTGTTAAAAAACTTTGTCTCAAAGTTCATTGGTACTGTCAGATTCGGGAATGATCATTTCGCTGCAATTATGGGCTATGGGGACTATGTCAGTGGGAATATCGAAATTAGTCGTGTTTATTATGTTGAAGGCCTTGGTCACAATCTATTTTCAGTTGGTCAATTTTGTGATGGTGATCTGGAAGTTGCATTCAGGGAGAAAACATGCTTTGTTCGTGATCTACAAGGAAATGATCTCATGTCCGGCACACGTGGAAACAGTCTTTATACAATTTCAATGTCCGACATGACCGCTTCCTCTCCCATTTGTCTACTTTCAAAGGCTGAATCGACAAAATCCTGGTTATGGCACCAACGCATGTCACATCTCAACTTCCGAACTATGACTGATCTTGCTCGCCATAAACTAGTTGACGGTCTTCCAAGGTTCCGATATGCAAAAGATCACCTATGTCCCGCTTGTGAACAAGGAAAGAGCAAACGTGCACACCTCACCACCAAACCAGAACCGAGCACTGATCATGTTCTTCAACTTCTTCATATGGATTTATGTGGACCAATGCGAGTACAAACGATTAATGGGAAACGATACATACTTGTGATAGTCGATGACTTCTCCAAATGGACTTGGGTCTACTTTCTTCGAAGCAAAGATCAAGCTCCATCAATGATAATCACCTTTCTCACGAAAATTCAGGTTCAACTTCGCAACACAGTAAGAATTGTAAGAACAGATAATGGAACTGAATTCAAGAATCAAACTCTTCGTGCATACTTTGAGAAAGTTGGAATTGAACATCAAACATCAATTGCACGGACTCCCGAACAAAATGGAGTGGTCGAAAGACGCAACAGGACGTTAGTGGAAGCCGCACGAACGATGCTCGTTAATGCTCAATTACTAGATTATCTTTGGGCAGAAGCCGTCTCTACCGCATGTTACACCCAAAATCGTTGTATGATCAATAAACGTCACAAAGTCACACCATATGAAATTGTTCACAAACGAAAGCCCAACATACAACACTTTCATGTATTTGGATCCCTTTGTTATCCGAATAATGATCGTGATGATCTTGGAAAGCTTAAGGCAAAGGCTGACGTCGGTATCTTTATTGGATATTGTGAAAACTCCAAATGTTTTAGAATCTACAACCGTCGTACTAGAGAGATTCAGGAGACTATCCATGCTAATTTCGATGAGCTCACAGAAATGGCTTCTGAGCAAAACAGCTTAGGACCCGCAACCAACCGTCTAAACCTTCCAGATTCTTCAGCTGAACCGTTGTCACTAACTCGTCAAGAATTGGAAACATTGTTTTCTCCTTTGTTCGATGATTCATTTGAGCCACGTGCACCCGATGTATTCACTAGTTCCGCTGCTCAACCTGATAATATTCAAGTACCTGATACAACGGTTACTACAACTACAATAGTAACACCCGATGCACCCCCGACTGAATCACCAACAATAGAAGAACAAACCGCTTCCAACACCGACAACCCAACTGAAGATCTGAACCAACAACAAGTACCCGAACCTGCAAATTATGATCCAAATGCGTTCCTCAATCCGTTTGCACCGACTCCGAACCTTTCTGATATTGCTGAGTCGTCAACACGCAACTAGGAATCAACTGATATGCAGCAGTTTCATAACCCTCACCCTTCAACACATCATTAGACTCGTGACCATCCAATTGTCAACATTATTGGTCATCCAACAGCTCCAGTTATGACTAGAAAAAAACTTCATTCCGATGCCGAACATTGCATTTATGCTCTAACAGTTAGTCATGAAGAACCAAAAAATATTAAAGAAGCTCTCACTTACGACAACTGGATTGAATCAATGCAAGAGGAATTCAACCAATTCAAACGTCTTGAAGTTTGGGAATTAGTTGAACGACCGGATGGATTTTATGTCATTGGGCTAAAATGGATTTGGAAAAACAAGTTGGACGCAGAAGGCAATGTTATTCGTAACAAATCACGTTTGGTAGCTAAAGGATATACTCAAGAGGAAGGAATTGACTTTGAGGAATCTTTTGCACCAGTGGCTAGACTCGAAGCTGTTCGAATATTTTTAGCATACGCTGCTCACAAAAACATGGTCGTTTATCAAATGGATGTGAAAACTGCATTTCTGAACGGTCAACTACGTGAGGAGGTATACGTTAGTCAGCCAGAGGGATTTGTCGACCCAGAGCACCCAAATCATGTCTACCGACTTAAGAAGGCTCTCTATGGTCTCAAACAAGCCCCCAGGGCGTGGTATGATAAACTTACTGCTTTCTTGCTTGCTAATTCTTTTACTAAAGGTTTACTAGATCCAACTTTGTTTATTCAAAAACACGGGGAAGATATTTTAATTGTGCAAATATATGTCGATGACATTATTTTTGGCTCTACAAACAAAAAGTACTCAAACGCTTTTGCCAGATTAATGAAACAAAATTTTGAAATGTCAATGATGGGTGAACTTACGTTCTTTTTGGGACTACAAGTTCATCAGTCTCCCCGTGGAATTTTCCTAAATCAGTCCAAATACGCTCTTGAGATAATTAAGAAACATGGAATGACCAGTTGTGATACTTACAATACTCCTATGGCTAACACAACTAAGTTAGATGCGGATCCAAATGGGAAACCAGTTGACCCCACAAAGTACCGAAGTATTATTGGGTCACTGATGTATCTCACCGCTAGTAGACCGGATATTGTATTTGCTGTATTTATGTGCTCTCGCTATCAGTCCAGTCCAACTGAACGTCACCTCAATGAGGCTAAGAGAATCCTTCGATACGTAAAGGGAACCATTAATTTGGGGATCTGGTATCCGAAGGATTCCGGTTTTGAACTAATAGCTTTTTCAGACGCTGATCATGCAGGGTGTATGGATACACGCAAAAGTACTTCTGGTGGTTTGCAGTTTCTAGGAGATAAACTCGTGTCTTGGCAATCAAAGAAGCAGGATTGCACATCACTATCGTCAACAGAAGCTGAATATGTTGCCATGTCTGCCTGCTGTGCACAAGTCATTTGGATGCGTACACAACTAATGGACTACGGTTACTTATTCAACAAGATTCCGATGTACTGTGACTCGAAAAGTGCGATAGCGATCTCGTGCAACACGGTTCTGCATTCAAAGTCTAAGCACATTGATCTCCGTTATCACTTCATCAAGGAGCATGTTGAAAAGGGTACAATTGAGTTATATTTTGTGGGTACAGAATACCAACTGGCAGACTTGTTCACAAAACCACTACCCCCGGGAAGGTTTACTGAGCTAGTTCACCGGATTGGTATGCGGTGTTTGACTCCGGATGATCTTAAATCTTTTCTTGAAAATAATTAACCGAGTCAAATACCAAAAACTATCTTTGTAAATATTTATCAAAAACAAAATACAAAATCAAAAAACTTTCATAAAATTCCAAAAAGATTTTTTATTTTTATTTACCTTTATTTTATTTTATTTTGTCTTGTTTTTCATATGCATGTACACCATCTTCGTCAACACCTTGGTTTATCAAAAATTTCAAAATTTTCACACCAAGTGTTGAGGGGGAGAAAATGTTCTTCAAAATTTCAAAATCTTGTGCAAACATGTGTACTTGCATATTTCTTTATTGTTATGATGTTTCTTTGCAATGGTGGAACGTCAAAGGTTATCTCGTATCATTTCTTTCTTCACTTTTATTTCTTTATTAGCTTACCATTAACTGTCGTTACGTTTAACTGTTAAATTAAGTCATTAGGACATGTTATTTGGTTAAGTTAGTAGTTAAGGGACTAAAGTTGCCAAGTTGTCAAAGTTTCATTAATTATTCACAAAAACAAACACCCCCCGTCGTTTTTCTTAACAAATTCAAAAACAAAAACAAACACAACCTTTTATATCAAACGGCTCATCTTCAATCTACCAATCCGTGTTCTTGATCTCAAAACCGTAAGTGAATTCATGATCTATAGTCTGTTTTAACAAATGGTTTTTAACTAATTTCGTTTTCAATGGCTAGATCTTTCAATTTTATGATTATAAGAACTAGGGTTTTCGAAAATCACAAGTCTTACGTATAATTGTGTTTTTAGGGTTAGAAATCATAGGGCTTTTGTGTTTAAACGTCATATTATCATATCCCTATTACCTAATTACAACAGTTTACACGTTAGGATTGATTTCGAAAACTAGGGTTTAAGTCGAATTGGGTTTTTATGTTTGAGTGATGTTTTTGTGGATATTATTGGTGGGATTTGATTGTTTGTGTGTCTATTACATGTCTATGCCTGTTAATTGTACCAAAACATCCAATTGCATGTTCTAGATAATTAGGGTTGATGTTCATATTTGGGGTTTTTCGTTTGAGTGTTATTGAGTCTAATTAAACTGCTAGAATATGTTCTGTTAAGTGTTAATTGATGTTATTGAGTGTTTTCACATCATGGTTTCACATCAAACATAATCTAGATAAATCTTATGTCTCGTTGTCTTTCGAAATCTTTTATGTGTTGCCTATTTGTGATTCTAACTGTTGTTTATCAATCTAAATACAGGCTTCATTCAAAAGATACAAGAAATTCTCACAAAACGTACGACTTCAAAGATTTCGAAAAATTCTTGTATAAGAATTTTTTCGAGAAAAATTTTCGAGAAAATTATCGAAATCTTTTCTCCAAAATTTTTCCGAGATCTTTTAAAATTTTCGAGATCTTTTCTTTTTCGAGAAAATCTTGGAAGATTTTGAAATATCTCCTTAAAATTTTTGAGAAAATATTATTTCGAGATCTTTTCAGAAATTATCGAGATAATGTAAATTAAAGTTATCGAAATCTTTTACTATGAAGTTATCGAAATCTTTTGTGAACAGTAACTTTTTCGAAATCTTTCCTTGGAAATTTTTCGAAATCTTTTGTCCATAAAACTTTCGAGATCTTTGTTTGTGATAGCTTTCGAAAACTTTGTTGGACATATTTTTGAGATCATGAATATCATATTTATTGAGAGTTCATATGTTTGTAAAATTTCGAAAACTTGTATCATGAATGAATTCTCATGTATATGTACATTGTGAGAACGTTAGTTTACTTGTGATTGTGTAGGGTTACTTAACATGTCACCATATAACTTATGTGCTGTAATCATCTATGTTACATGTTAAATAATAACACCGTCATTAATCACACGTTAATTAACTAAAAACCATGATTGCATCAAGTATGTCTTTGAATATCAAACGTGAACTCGGACTAATAACTAACGTATCTGGATGTTTGATTTCATGACATGACACTTTCAGAACACAAATGGCTCAACAATCTGAATCAGCTCCACAACAACAACAGAACCTCCCACTACTTACACTTGGTGAATT